>VDFB02353977.1:107377-213227 GCA_007258455.2 Sequoia sempervirens
CATTGATTGCACCTTATCTTTAGAACCCTCATTAATGGGGGACAACAAATCAATTCACTGGTAAGCTGAAAGAGTTTTTTGTACTGTCTGCTGTTTGTATTTCTTGGAAAGCTGATGGGTTTTCCATCAAACACTTGGGTTGCACTATTTTTACACAATGTCTATTTCCATTATTTTGACAAGTTTTTTTGTGCTATGTTCTTTATTTGAGCATTTTCTTCAATTGAAATAATGGGTCAGAGGAACTAATTGATATGCCGTGGATTTGTGAGAACAGACTGTGAATGCTTCTTGTATCATTGTTGATGTGGATCCCAATTTCAATAAAACCCTTTGGTTGAATGTCTTTTCCCCACCAACTATCATAGAATAAATCTGAAAGGCTAAAATTTTCCCCTTACTGAACTCATCTATCCATGTTATTCCCAATTTTCTTTTTGCTGAAAATTCTTACAACTCACAGGTTTTTTGGCACACAAAGTTTAGAGCATTTTTAAATCAGGTTCCTCCCTTTATATGGTTATGGTTTGAACCAAAATTTTCTTCTTTTTACCTTATCATTTTATTTGCTAGAAGCTATTTGTTTTTGTTTTATACATCCGACACATTTTTTGTTTAGTGGTGAGAAACAATAGTGATAATTCAAATATGAAATGCAAAGGAGAATTTTTTTTTCAAGTTTTTGGTTGGACATTCAAATGCTTGCTATTAGTTTGGTGTGTTATTCTTTAAATCATAGTTGTAAAACTCGGACTCGACAATTACTTGGGAGGCCCAACATTTTTAAAAACTCGGGAAAAAACTTGGTAATAACTTGCAATTTTGTTGAACATTTTAAATACATAAATTAAAAAAAATATTCTTAAAAAACATGTTTACTATTTGTAGAACATATTATTGATTTTCATGATACATAAATCAAAATTATAGTTTAATACATATCATAGACCCCAATGGGGTTGAGGGGCAGCACTCTTCATGGGGGTCTAGGGGCAACGCCCCTAGCGGGGTTGAGGGGTAGTGCCACACAAACCTTCATAGTGCACACTACTTTCACAATTTTACCACTTTTGACGCTTTTTTGTTTATAAAAATATTTTAAAAATCATATAAATTTTTTAACATTAGATGAAAAAGCAAAGTTATAGACATTTAGGTTAGTTTTTCATGAAAAATCGTGAGTTTTTAGCGAGTTCGTGGTGAGTTTTTATCAAAAATTGCTGCAAGTTTCTGAAAAAATCATCGGTGAGTTTTTAGATGAGCAACTTGCCAAGGCTTTTGGTTTGTGAATACTCATGCGTTTCGTGAGTACTCAGTGAGTTTTTCAACTATGCTTTAAATAATGGTTTTTTCAAGTGTTGATTTTATTTTTATACAACTTGAAAATGCACATATATAATATGTATGCTATATAATTGAGCATTTTGAGTGTTGAAATCAATGTTAATTGGTGTGTATTGATTAAATAGTTGGGGAATTCTATAGGGGCCTCCACTTGAGAAGTATAAGGACGTACAATAATAAAATAAGCTGAAGCCAAAAGGACAGAATTGGAAAACAAAGATAGGTAGAGATTGCTAGCACCCAACAAAAAGCCTTGTGACCCTGATTCTAGAAACCAAAAACCTACGACCTGTGCATCCACCATGAAATAGACAGCACCACAAACAAAAAACCTTTTTGAGCAGTAGCACCACAACACTCCAAAAAATTGGCCGAAAAACTAAAAAGCTATAAGGATGACATCCGCACAGCAGGGAACATGCATGTAGACACCAAGAAGTCAGCAGCCAAACAAAGCTCAACAAACACCCCAGTGGCTAACTACAAAGGCCTTAGCTCTCCCCACTTTGTCATTTGCTCTACCGCATTGTCTGCAGGCTTAATTGTAGGGTTTGGTGTTGTTGTGACCTTTTCACACATCGCCCCATTCAAAATGGGGACCCCCTAATATTTGCTCCATTCTGGTCTTGGCTTTGGTTTTGTCTCTCTCTCTTTCTGTCTCTTTTCTGCTGTCTGCCTTTTCGGGGATGTGCCTGCCATTGAGCTTAAACGTGAAATCTTGGCCAAGTCTGTGAAATTAGGGTTTGTACTTTTTTGGTCAATTTGAAGTCAAACGGAGCAAGTAAGTTGAAATCTGAGGTTGGCAACACAGTCAGCATACTTCCAGTAGGTTTCTGCTTCCAGCAGGTTTCTAGCTGAATTTCATTGAATTCTGACAACTTACTATTTTTAGTAAGTTTTCAATTCGAGGCGTTCTCTTAGCACTTTTGAAGTTTCGATCGCTATACTGCATCCAGGACATGTCAGGCTGCTCGTCTGCAAATTTTAAGCTGAAACAGACAACTATCTATTTTTAGTAAGTTCAACTTTGGGAGCAGATTTTAGGGTTTATATGCAAAGTTCTTCAATGCATGTCTGGAGATTCCTTTTGGGTTTTTTGAAACCTATGCGATGATATAACATGCAAAATGAGACGATGACTTTCAGTATTCAGCCTTCAGGGGCTATTTTTAGGGTTTGCATGTTGATATTTTCTTTGCATGTCTGGACATTCCTTGTGGGTTTTTCAAGACCTTTGCAACGGTGTAACATGCAAACCAGGATCAGGACTTTTTCAGGAGCTGTCTTCCGAGGCTATTTTTAGGGTTTGCATGTCAGATTTTTTAGCGCATGTCGAGTTATTCTTTATGGGTTTTTCAAGAGCTACGCAGTGATGTGACATGCAAGGCGAGATGATCAATTTTCAGAGACTTACTATTTTTAGCAGGTCCATTCCGACAGCTACCCGACACATTAGGATCACAAACAGGGAAAAGTGCAACAGAAACGGGGTCAAACGAAGGTCATTTGATATACATGCAAGTCAAATTAGGGTTTCCAGCTTCGGGACCCAAAATGAGGGGTAAAATGCCAGAATTTTCGAAAACCGGTGTATCCCACTGCGATCAATATCTTCCAAGCTATCCACTGGTAAAATTTGAAGGCAATCGGAGCACTTACTATTTATAGTAAGCCACTTTTGAAACAGGCTAAAAATAGTAAATTAGCAGCAGGCGCCAGTGTGAACGGGCAAGTCTACCGATGAGGGTCACGACAATCAAATTTCAAGTCAAACGGAGTTGGGGAGGTCATGAAATCAAGCAGTTGCTATAAATAGTAAACCACCTTCAGAAACGTGCTATAAATAGCAGGTCAGCTCGAGATGGCAGTGCGAACAGGCTAACTAGGTCATGAGGATCTTGCGATTAAAATTTCAAATCAATCTGAGCTTCAGAGATGTGAGAATCAAAGGACTTACTATTTATAGTAAGTATTGAGCTGGCAGAAGGAATGAGGAAAAAACATCTAAGTCTGGAAAATATCCTCCTTCACATGCAAAATGCGCCCATCTTCAAGCCAGGTTGATGAAATTTTCTAAGTCTGCACTCAAATCTTGCTCACTACCTCAAATGCGCCCTCAAGGAGAAATAAGTTGATGAAAATTTTTCTAAGGCATTGAGTTCGTCCTGCAGACCCCTGAAAATGCGCCCACTTCACAAGGAGGAGATGAAAAAAGTTTAAGTGTTGAAGTTTATCCACCTCCATAGGCTAAATGCGCCCTCATCCAGCATGAGATAGAAAAAAAAAAAATTCTAAGTAAGAGATAAGTCTTGCAGACCCCTCCAAATGCGCCCATGCAATGTCAAGGTGTCAGAAAAATTCTAAGTCAAGGTGTTCATCCTCCTCCACTATCAAAATGCGCCCATGAAGCTATGGCTTATTCTTCACCACATGTGAAATGTGCCCATGCAAGGAGGAGTTGCTAAAAAGTTTCTAAGGCATGAAGATAAGTCCTCCTCATACCTCAAAATGCGCCCAAGCAAGCTAGGAAGAGACAAAAGTTTTTAATTCCTCCTTGGGGTCCAAAATGTGCCCATGCTTGAAGAAGTCAAAGAGGTTAAGGCCGTTTAAAGTGTTAAGTCCACCTCATGTCTCCAAATGCGCCCATCCTTCTACATGTGTGAAATGCACCAAAGTGAAGTTAAAGATGAGGGAAGTTACCATGGCGTTGAAGTCAAACAAGGTGAAGTTGGTGGATAAAAATGACTAAGGCGTGGTGAAAATATCTTCCATGATGTGCTAAATGCGCCCAAGGTACATGTTAAGTTTGAAAAGGTGGCAAAGGCGTTAGAGTTAATTCCTTCTTGACATGTAAAGTGCGCCCCAAATATGTTGGAGATGGTGGCCTTCTAAAGGGTAAAATGTGCTAAGTATTGTGGAAATTCCTCATCACAAGTGAAATGCGCCATGATTGTAGTTGAATGGAGGAAAATTTTCTAAGACAAAAATTCAAATTCCTCCTTGATGCCTAAATGCGCCTATGTTAGTGATATTATTTGAAATTTTTTCTAAGTATTAAAATTTCACCTTTAGGAAAAATATGCCTAAGTTTGATGGAGGGTGGTGAAATTTGTTAAGGCATGAATGAATTGGCGAGAGTGAGTCAGAAGGTACCAGCTTCACAAGGATGATGAAAATTTTCGAAGTTGAGCAAGAAAATACGCCCAGAGATGAAGAATTGGATTAAATTTGATGAAAAATATTTTTTCTAAGGTTTAAAATTCAAAAATTAAATGTACCCCTTTGTTTGTAGACCCATGAATTCAACACGTTCTGAAGGGAATTTTCTTCTAGGTATTGAGCATCTGCAATGAAGAATGGATTTTAAAGTCTTCCATTGCTCACTAGGACTTTCAGGATAAATTTTTTTTATCGACACTTGAATAATGAATTTTACTAAGGAAAATTTAAAATTTTCTAAGGCAGAAGGAATAAAATGTGTTATTGAAATAAAATGCCTTAGATGATGAATTTGAAGTGGATTGCTTAGGTGAATTTGATCGAATTCTTCGTGAGATTAATTTTTCAGGCAAGAGATGAATAAAATTAAGTGTTAGAGCTCCAGCTGGTGAATTGAATTTCTTAAAGAATGCAGTTGAACTTAGAAAAATGATTTGAAAAAGTGAAGTACGCCTTGGCCAGTCAAGATAAATCTTTTGAAATTCTAGAAGGTCAAGATTCTAGATGCCAAATGACAAGTGTTGCAATTGCTAGAAGAGGGAAATTCAAATTCCTGCTGTGAAGTAGTGGAGATTTAATGAATTGGCTAAACTTAGCTCCTTCTAGAATTCGACTTAGCTATATGAGCTGAGAGTTTATTCATTTTTCTCCACCAGCTTAAGAAGTACGACTTGAGCTCTGGAGTGGAGACTGCAGTGCAAGCTGAGACTTGGTGAAGAAGTTCGACTTGAGGTAGAAGAGGAAAGTTTGAAGCTAAGGATTGTTGAAGCTGAAGTTTAAAAAGTCTAAGTGCTAAGAAGTGTTAGAAGTAAAGTTGGCCGATTTTCTCAAGTGTTGAAGTTGCTGAAGCTTGCTTCAAAAAATTTGCTAAGTGTTGAAAGTTCGAAGTTGCTAGAGGAGAAGTTGAGGTTTGCAGATGAAATATAATGTTGCATCTTCTCAATTTTAAAAGTCGAATGGCAGCCCCTACATGTTATTTTATTTTTCTAAGTTAAATTGCTGATGGCTGTTTGTTGTTTTGCAGGATGGCTGAAGTAAGAACAACTGGCAGAGATAGTAATGCTGCATCCAGGCAGGCTGTTATCAAGAAGCTGAGCAAGTCGTTCCTGTCGGAGTCGAAGTTCTCTTCGAAGTTGGGCAAGCTGGCTAACACAAATTTGGGTTCTTTCAACATGGAGGCTTTTAAAAGTCGAATGATGGGAGTTGGCAGCCATCGTCCTTTGTCGGCGTAAAAACTAACACCTCTGGAGTGCAGGTTTGTACAGACAGCGATGCACACTGCGTAATGAGTGCTCTTCAAATTAGGAGGGGAAGCTCCCTCGTAGTGCTGGATGCGTGGAAAAGAAAAGTAATCTAAGTCCTATCTTTTTGTTCTCAGCTGGAAGAGGCACAAGGTTAAGAAAACCAAGAACGTTGCAGCTAAGGATTTTTGGTTTCGCAAATCATTAACTACAACTAAGCTAACTACTTTAAATCTATCCAGTTTCCTCAAGAAAAGCGAGCATGAGGAAATGGAGCAGGAATGTTCTAATACGATAAACTTCAGTACAGTTTCACAACGTGAAGGCAAGGTAAGCACAACTATTTGTTTGGCTGGGAAGAAGTTTATTGGAAATGACAAATATACGATAAGCCGGGTACGGACTCACAACGTGAAGGCAAGGTGGCACAACTATCTGCTTGTCTGAATAGGCTTATTGATAAACTAAGTACAGATTCTCAGCTTGAAGGCAAGGTGGCACAACTATCGGCTCAATCTGAATAAGTTTATTCCACACACATCACACGATAACCAAGAACAGATTCTCAACTTGAAGGCAAGGTGGCACATCTATCAGCTCAATCTGAACGAGTTTATTGAACACAAACATGAAGGATAGCCAACTAGGATAATAAATTGCATTGGGGACACGCATACAATCTACGATCAACTAGCCACTATATCTAACTAAGCAAGAATTCACCATCATAATTGCATGAAACCCAAGTGGCATAACAATTCATCATTATAGTAAATACTCATGAGCAGTCTGAGCGAGCAATATTACGGGCAAGGTAGGCACATATATTTCTCTCGTGCAAAAGTTATGTACAAATGAGCAAAAGCTCTTATTTATAGACATCAAAAGGTGTAGGGAACCCTAAAATCACCTTGAGTCAACTACAGTCTTGCAATGCATGCAAGATTATTGCTAAACCCTAATAAAACAAACTATACAGTTAACTGGAAAGCTACCGTCAGTTAACCGAAACCTCTAATCTAAAAATGGACAATGTGCAAGCATGCACGTCCTTATTGAAAGCAAGTTAACTGGAACACTACCATTAGTTAACGTAAACCCTAAATGTAACTCCAAGTGAATAAAGCTAATCCCAAAATAGATATGCATGAGATGAGACAGCGAGTTAACTTGAAAAGATAACACCAAGTTTAACTCTTGTGTGTAATGTCTATTTTGAGAGGTGGGAACTGAAGTCTATTGGTCGTAATCTCGAGCAACCAATCCCTCAACGAGATTGTTAACTGCATCAACATCTGAATGTCAGCAACTTGAGCAATCTTGGCAATCTTTGCACACTCAAACTAGCATTTCACTGACTGGTAACTTTGGCGGCTCCGTAACTGAAGTGATGGCCACTATTTCTTCTACGGCTTTATGCTTCTAACGCTTTTACATGACGAAACTATGAGGTTTGACTGTGCACACTCTAGTTGTGAGAAATGCAAACGAACTTGCTGCACATGCAAAATTCCAATGGTATCAACCCTCTAAACCGGCTTTGGAAGACAATCGGCCATACGAGGCATGCAACCATGTGGACTTGAGTGACTACGCCTGTCAACCCTTCGAATGTGCTTGATACAAATCGGTGTCAGCTTTTCTGACGAAATCATGAATTAAGACCGATTTGGTCTTGAATTCAGTTTGCGTGTATTGCACTCTGAAAAACTCGCCTGTTGACTGTGAACACGGCTATATTTTGACAAATTTTCTGGAAAACTAAAAATACCCTGTTGAGGCTAAAAATAGCCTATCAAAGGGCAATTTTCGGCGAAAAATCTGAGATATGGGTTTTGTCCAGAAAAAGATTCTAAGACAACCCAGAACGTCAAATTTGCAAAAAATTTGACTTCTACTCGACCATGCAAGGAATTTTCAGTTGAGAAAATTAGAGCCTCGAGAACTGATGCTCTGGAGTAAATTTTCCTAAAAAATTCTGGCACATGGGTTTTCTCGAGGAAGCTATTCTGAATCAACCCAAATGATTTGTTTTGTCAAAATTTGCCAATTCTTCAAACATGCGAAAGAATTTAAGACAAAAGAAAGAAGTTTTTAGTGCTCTACTTCTGCTAAAATCGCCATCTTGTTTGAAGTTTGCTGATTAATTTGGACTTGTACCTGCAAAGAAAGTGTTTTGATGTCTTCGCCAATGATTGCTGATGAGAAATTTGCCCAACTCTGAAGGAAATTTGCCTTTGCTCTGAAGAATTACGAATTTGCTCAAGTCGTGTGAATGAAATATGACGCCATGCTTGAATTAATAGAATAAATTCGCACCTCAAAGGTGACTGCAAGACTAAAAACCCTCGACTGAAATAGAAGGCTTCTGATTGGACCCCCTTCAATTGAACTGTGACTGACTCGGAGTTCTGGATTTTAAAATAATAATCAAAATATTCATCATGCGTTTTTGAAATCCCAGCACAAAGAGGCACCAATTTGAGAAAATCGCCATTTAATGCTTTGACATGCAAAATAAATATTAAATATTATTTTATTCAGTTGACAAACCACGTAAAGCACTTGGATGGATTCTGCGAACTTCACTGATTTCGAAAAGTCCTCATTTGTCCACATAGGCGTCCATTTGCTCAACATATTACGTTTTTTATTAACTTCCTACTTTGTAGCTGACTACAAAGTTACAACTGGCCATCTTCGACACTGATTTCTGGGTGACCAGAATGATGCTGGGACTGAACAGGTGTATTCATTACGAAGCCTGCAGAGTAAGGAAGAAATGTCTGCTGGGAGTCATCACTGCAAAACCCATCATTTAACATCTCAAAGAATTAGGCACCCTTGATTAAATTGATTTTTAGGTACCAGACTTGAAAGCATTTTTCATTCTGCCATTTGACGCTTCAAATGACTGCTGACGACAAACGGTGAAGGCTGCTGACCAGATAACAGGCTCACTGCATGACTAGAGGTATTCCGCATCCAACGAATATACGCAAGGCATCTGAAAGCTGTATTAAGGACCCCATAAGTAAAAGCGCCCCTGGCTTGTAAAGGCACGAACACCATTTTGACGAAAGTGCAACTTTGAACCAGATGCCCCACTTCGACCTCTAATATCCGGAGCTGGGAAGGCCCGATTTGAGCATCGTCTATCTTGACGTGTAGCCGGAAGGACCCACGAGAGATGTCTCTGGAGGCGACGAAGCAAGAAAACTGCTTCTAAGGCCTCAAAAAAGAAAGGCGCCTTTCCCAAGATGGAATAGACGACCAGACAGCCATTTTTTGAGCTGTCTTCGTTTTTTAGTATTTCACCAAAGACCTCGCACGTACGAGCGTTTGCCAAATCCCGAAGGTTGACGGCTGGGCTCGTTGGATAAATGGAGTAATTATGCTCAAGTCTCGTGAAGACTTCGAACGTCAATAACCTCATCCGACAGGCCTAAAGGCTAGGCGCCCCTGGCCTACAGAAGTACAATGAATATTTTATGCTAGTCCGCCCATTAAATTACGTGCCTGGTAGAATCTCTGCCACGATCTCTCAGAATATTGGATTAACAGGCAAGTTGGTGCGTCGTGAAGCCAGACTAGAGTAGCATAGATGACAGGAAGGCCTCGTTTGCAAATTCAACCATCTTAGAGGTCATTTTGAAGGGCGTCCCTGAGCTACAGGGGCGCAATTTTGCTATTTGAGGAAGCTTTGTGATGTGAATTGTCCTCATAAACTCATCTTCTGACACTGATTGCTGGAGCTCTGGGACTCGGATGACTGCATCTGATAGCTCATCGGATAGGCAGACTAGTTGTGAAGAGATCGAATGCATCAACCATCAGAAATACCAAGATCTAAACCTCCTTTAAGAGGTGCGCCCTTAAGCTACAGGGGCGCAAAAGCTAAAAAGTGACAAGTTTCTGCAAACTGCAACTTTAGAATCTTCAACTTGCGATGTCTGTAACTGGAGTTACGAGTCTTGGATAGCCTCGCAGGATAACTCATCGGATAGGCAGACTAATTCTGAAGAGATTGACTGTATTTATGAGCATTTACCACAAAATTAAGGCCTTCAAAAAGAAGGGCGCCCTTGGGCTACAGGGGCGCAATTTTGCTTTTCCTTGAGAAATCTTCATAAATTGACCATTGAAATCATCATCTTAGCCATTGAAATGACCATACAAAAGTATAAGTGTCGCCGTGAAATGCCCCTCCATTGTGAAATGCCTCGTTCTGAGTCTCTTATTCAGGCTCTGATCAATGGATATTGCCTTTGACTGACAAAATATTGACAAAACTCCATGCTTGATATTGCCCAAAAACTATACTTGACATCATTTTAGCAAGGTTTAGACCATTTTAAGCAAAATGCCTTGATGAAGCAAAAAATTTGGTTTGGGTACAACATCCTTCAATCATTTCACACAATATTGTTCGAAGTGGACTATATGTAGCTGCTGGTTTTCCACCAGCAATTCAATGTCCTGAGCTGATGATGGAGTGTGTTAATTGCTACAACCTTGATCACAGGTCTATTGTTTCACCTGATGGTAGATTGTTCGCCAACCTCACTCCTGCAGCTATCGGCGAGGCATTTGGAATCCCATCGCATGAGAAGATGATTTATAAGACGAGAGCGTGCTGAGCGAATGTATGCTTCAACATTCGAGAGATGTGCCGACATGATCAACGCTCATTGGATGAACAAGCCCAAGCCCTCTTGCACGAAGTTGCCAAAGCAGATAATATCAGATGATTTGAAGCAGGAGTACTGTGACCTGATTATGATGCTCAACAGAGTTGGAGGCTGTCCTCAAGCATTTATCTTTGAGTCATGGATGTTCTATTACATCAACCTCGTGCTGGAAGGAAAAGAGCATATCAACTGGGCGTGATGATTAGTGACAATTTGCTTGAGCAGCTAAGGAGTTTGAGAAGGACGAAGACTTTTTACATGGGCTCCTACATTGTTTACATGTTGGCTCGTGTGATGAAGTACAAGGGGATTTCATACAAGGAGCCAATTGGATGTGGCTCTCATCAGTTCAAGATCCATGAGGCTTGTCCACAGCTGCACCTGACAAGCACGTCCAATTACAAGCGAGTCAATGATGCTTTCACCATGCATATAATGAGATCACTTCAACAAAGGACTTATCATAGGATCTCAAGGGAAGCTCAGGAATTAATAGAAAGGTATGGGTGCTGGTTTATTCAGTTTCCGAAATTTTCTTACATCAGGCTGCAAGGGTTTTCTTCATACCCGTATAGATTGCCTAAGTACCCAACGAATAGAATCTTGATGTTAAAGATATCTAGGCAACTTGTTGCCTATGATAAGATTCAAAAGAGAAAGAAGAAGGGAGGGATTGACTTCCCGATTATCATAGGGAATTCGGATGAAGTGTGTCCTTCACTTCAGGCAGCCAGGGAAGCTGAGAATGAGCTTCAATTCTTTCACCTTTCTTATCACACCAGCAGGCAGTATTACGATCCTCACAGGAATATTAGATGGATACTGTCAGAGGAGTTTGTTCATGAGGCAAATATTGAAGATTACTGGGCTAATACATCAGATGAAGCTGAGGTCAGAAAGAGGATGTTCTCAAGGCTACCAGTAAGCATGATTAGGGAGTGTGAAATTATTCCAGTACCAAACCAGGTGGAAGAGGACATGAATGTTTTCCATCCAGATTATGAGGCAGTGAGGAGACGCCACTTCCACTCCCGGATTGGTCAGAGCCAAAGATTGCTGATTTGGACACACTTTGTATACCAGTCCTAACTTTCACCAGAGCATGGGTTGAAAGGCATGTGAGCAGATTGAAGAGTAGGTCAATTCCTTTGACTTACAACTTGATGGGAGATCATAGGACACCCACTACCAGTAGGAGGAAACAAATTACCTGAGGTCCAAAATCTCAAAGGAAAGTGCCAGTTCAGCCGGAGCCTCTGAGAATTGTGGTAGAGTCACCCACGCCATTGGAGACACGTTCTCCAAGCATACAGGTGGTCTCATTATTTGCTGATCAGAGAAATGCATTGAATCAGGAGCAGGAGTTACATGAGGAAAATCAGCCACCAAGAAGAGAATCAGTTGGCCAGAGTGTCAAAGCACCCAATAGGGATGATCAGCAGGAGGAAGATGAGGAAACTGCTACTGATACACACTTCTAGCGTGAGCTTGAGGCGGCTCTAGAGGATGATGCAGTTTTAGGAGATACTCAGCCCATAGAGGCCAATGAGCCTTGCTAGAATGAAGTTAGAGAAGAGGTCCATGAGGAAGAAGCAAGAGATGAGCAGCCATTTGATATACAGTAGGTAGTACCTGATTGGCTCAGAAATAGAATGAGAAGGAGCCCCAGTGAAGAGGCTGATCCAGCAGTAGAGATGGAGAAATTTTTGAGTAGGATCAACGCGCCTCCACCTAAGAAGAGAGCTAGGAAATTTTCAAAGATCTCAACAGATGAGGATGGTTCTCGCACCCTCCACGTAGTTGTGCCACGAGTTGATTGTGATCGAGATGAAGCAGTGCCGGAGAATTATATGATCACAACCATGCAGTTAGGTCGCCCCACAAGAGCACAGATCATTGAGGAGTGTGATAACTCCTATCAGGCGCTTAAGGACAAATTGCTCAGGACTGAAGGCAAGTATAAGAAATTGAAGGAGCATAAGACTTTGATTGGCTACATGCAACATTTGTCTCATCCTTGTGGGCAGGAGATTCCGGCGATTGAGCTTCCAACCGAGTTATCTAGGGAATTAGTTAATGGCCTAGAAGATTTGAGGAAGATGGCACAGGAGGCGGACAAATGGGTTGCAGGTGTTCATGCCAAGACAAAAAAATTCATGGAAGATCTTGCTCATGCTTATCAGCAAGCTTCCGGCATTATGGGACGAATGGAGGCAGTTGATTAGGCCTGGGGTGATGCTCATGTTTATCAGAGCAAGGTTATTCAGCGTCTGGAGGCCTTGATGCATACTCCCTCGCAGATGTTGATTGATGGAGGAGTGATTCAGGAGGGTGATAGGTACGATTTTGCTGGATGGTACTCTTTAGTTATCATAGGCCGTGGATTCTTCGATGCAACACAGGCAGATTTGGCCAGAGTCAGGAAGGCTATGACGAACATCATTGATGGAGTCCTGAACACCTTGGAGGCTATCTCTACTAGGAGGCTGAGTTCTGATGAGGTGACCACTGATGGCTTGAGGAGTAGGCTGCCACCTTTCTTTTTGGAGGTGAAGACTTTTGTGCAGGATGACTTTGAAAACATTTCGACTTTCTCCAGCCTGATTCAGAATACCCAGGATGCCTTGACCGCTTGGAGAAAATCTTGCACACGGCATGGGCAGTCAGTTATGGTGTTAGAGTTTCAGCTTGATCATATTCCGTCGATCTCAGTTTAGGAGGTTGAGGCTGTGCTTGCCAAGTTCATCGATTTTGCAGTCAAGGAGAAGGAGAATGGAAATGCACTTCTGGATGATGGCCTTCTGGAAGACTGATTGTGGGCATTAATTGCCTTTGCTATTTTGGGAGTGAGTGGGAATCTTTTGATTCATTTATTGTACCACTCCCCATTCTAGCTGTTTTTAGGGTTAGGGCTGAGGTGGCTTAATCTAAGCCATTCGTTTGATTGTAATCTGAGCCGTCCATTGGACTGGGCTATCTATAAAAGGGGCATCCCCTCTCATTTGTAATTGATTAGACTAGAGAATAGACATTCTGATAGAGCATAGAGAGACAGTTTAGAGTTAGCATAGTTTGAAGGAGAAGGAAAGTTCTCCCTTTGAGAATTTTGTAAGGGATTGTTACGAAGACTATCATAATAAAAGAGTTTCATTGATGGTGAATTTGTCTTTTGTTATGAGCAGTTAGTGAGGTTTCTTCGCCCTTCAACTTCAAGTAGGACATAAGTTAGAATAATTTTCATTTTCATGCAAGTAGTTAATTGTGGGTGGTTGTGTTTGATTTAAGTGAGTTTCATTTAAATCCATACCACTAGCAAGCTTACTGATGGTAAGTTTGCCCTGCGTGGTCAACTGGAATACTTTTTAGACTTAACTTCGATTGAGATTCACGTGTATGTATGCATCGTTTTTGATGGTATTTGCATTGTTGAGTCGTGATCTGAACACCTTTTGTTGCTTCTTTGAAGATTGCACCAACCTTGTTGAAGCTGTCCAACGCGAGGCAAGACAAAGTTCGGTTGAAGTTCATTGAAGTCAAGCTCAACACCTCTTGCATTTAGAATAGAATTTATACCTTCTAAACCTACATTCCCTTCATTTCAGTACAATTTTTGGTTAGTTTTAGGAAACATGTACCTCATCGCCAAATCATTCGCAACGCACAAAATCCCCTTCAAATCATTAACCCGCTGTCAACTGCAAATCTTTTGAACAATTGTGTAAGTCCCCTCGTAAACACAACAAATCACAACGAACCAACTGAGGGTATTCCATAGCATTTCGGAACCTTGGAGTTGAACATACGAACTTTCTGGCAATCTTAGCGTATGGAATTCTTTGATCCAGAGAGAATGGAGTAGCCTTCGGATTACTTTGTTCTGCTGATTGGTGCGGTCACAAAAATCACATCAATAGGTGTTAAGAAGTAGACACCAAGAAAGATCTTTGGTCCCCTATGCACAGTTTGCTAGAAAACACTGGAATTGTTTGGTCACTAGTCACTTCCATTCGATCCTTATCATGTGTCACCATTAATCCCAAAATGACTTTTCCCATATCTTAGCAATATGTCTGGAGCACTTGGACCTCTTATTGCAACTCAATACCAATCACATTAATACCTTGAGCTCCTTTTGCCTCTTGGCCTTAACTGTAATAGCCAACCCCGTTCTGAGTTTTGACTTTAGGTTTTTTCAATGTATTATAGTTTGGTCTGTGATTCGTTTAATCGAACTTGTCTCACAACCTTGCATGGAATGTGAAAGTGTTTGAAAAGAACACTAATACAAATTTGGCAAACAGCATCTACAATTCCATTCCTTCATGTTTGACTGTCATACACTGATATATTCACTGTAATACATCCACAGCCTATTTGCAAAACCAAATTTGAGTGATAAATGGGACTGATATGTAAATATAGACACTCAGAAAACTTTCACAGCAATGTATATTTTAAGCAAATTCAATCTGGGCGATAATATGAAGCCGATATGCAAATGTTTGAGGCTTGAAATGAGCTATAGCAATGTATGAATAACAGTTTACTAACAGAATAAATAATAGCAGCAAAGACAGTACAGATAAATTATTTGTATTTCTCAGATCAGACCTGGAGCATGCTCATTCCTGGACCATATAGTCACACAAACCAACTTGCTAATGAATGTAGGACTGAGCAATCTTCACACCAAGTCACCTCCCACTCCAAGCGACCAATGTTCAAGCTAACTGGGCACAAATACTCCCACACAGCCACTGTGGAATATCCCTGTCTGATATAAACTCACTATTTAGAACTGTGAGCTCATGATGAAGACAAAGACCCCTCTAACCCAGTCTCAAGGCACAAAGAAGAAGTCAGGAATTAATGAAATGCTGATTGGAGACCAAATGCCTCAATCTGAGCAATCACGATCCTCAAATCAGCAACAAAGACCTAGCACTGTAGCACGACACTGTAGAGTGGTACTATAGCGCGACACTGTAGCAGCTTTAAGAAGAATCATAAAATCAACAAAAATCTTCATAAATTAAACTCCATTCATACCTCAAGAAATAGATATCGATTACCATAAGTTTTGCCTCCGGAAAAGCAATAGAAAAATGATTGGATTACTCAATAAACCCTTCAAACTAAATACGAAACTCAAATACAAATTACGCCCAAGTAGAAGACCTGTATGATCTCCTCCATAAACTAGCTAGGGTGGATCTCTCACCATCGAAACCAGTGCTAAAGATGAGGGTTTCTATCCTCAACCAACTCAACAATAAACTGGAATCAATCCAGCATAGTCTCCTTAACTTGTCAAATCCATTATACCCAAATGAGAGCCAAAAAACCACTTTATAGGTGGTGAGAGGGAAACTAGGGCAACTTTAGTCTTGAATCCTTTTTCCTCCAAAAACCTTTTAATATTATTGCTTTATACTTTAAAACATAATCAAATATTCCTCAAACGGGTGTCTTGTTCAAAAGGAAACTATTTGCACTTTTGTAGCCTTCTAAAACGACTTAAAGTTATCACTTAGGCACCAAGGTACTTTTTAATGTCCCCTCCACCCTCCAACTTAAAATTATAAAGTAACTTTATTAAAATACTTAAGTGACTGATTAAAAACAAATATTAAATTGTCCAACCTTAGGCTCTCCAATGCCACCATAGAAATAACATTGCTGAGAATACTATGGGCTTGAGACCAGTTCCCCAAAATAGACTTACTATAAATAGTAGTTGCTAAAAATAGTAAGTACTCATCAAATATCAAACTGGCCAAAACATTAGCGCTCATTGAACAACTATTGTTAGTTTTATGATCAGATTTAATGCACAGAAAATTAATTTAAAATCAGACACAATAACACAACAGATACCTAGGAAAACCCTCCTCTTGAGGGAGAAAAACCCAACAACAAATATATCTCTTATATATATGAGCAATGGCAACAAGTCTCTTTACAATGAGGCCACACACAAGGCCAATAATCAGCACCAGCAATGATGTAACACAAACTAATAGTCTGCCCTTCAATCTGCACTTGAATAGACTCACAATCTGCCTTAGAATAATTTGCACTAGATAAAATAATCTGCACTTGATATAATTCGCACTTGAAGAAGGAGATCGAACTTGCTTGATACACAAATGAGAGAAAGTGACCTATATATACATGTTGCTTAGAGGGGTCGCACCTTTTCAAGGACAAGGTCGACCACCATAAAAATAATTACAAATAATAAATAATAATTACAAAGGAGGTCAGCCATCTTAGAGATATGTTGCCATTAAATAATCACAAATAAATAAGGAAGTATGAAGCCCGAAGTTGCAATAACATCAACACTCCCTCTCAGCTAGGGAGGAATACTTCCTGCTGCACAAGACACATCACCTCATCGTGATGCCAACCACAATGGCTACAACCATATGTGGAAAAGAAACGATATCACCTCATCGTGATATCAGATATCACCTCATTGTGATATCAAGCATAATGGCTACAACCATGTATGGTATGTACAAGTGTTCATCACTCGCGTGATGTTGTCACCTCAACATGACTTTCACCATGGCTCTCCCAGAGGGTGAAAGTACAAGAGGAATCATCACGGACTCTCTCACGTGATGCTGTCATGGTGTCACACACATGACATCCACCATGGCTCTCCTAGAGGGTGGAATCAGGGGATTTCACTTCGAAGTTCTCTTACAGAGAAGAATTCATTAATCGAGGGATTTCACTTCTAACTTCTCTCACAGAGAAGAACTCATTAATCAAGGGATTTCACCTCGAACTTCTCTCACAGAGAACTCATTAAAGAGGATCACTGATACTGAGACTCCTCAGTTAAGGCTGTATTTTCCACCATACCAAGCTTATCTCGAAAGTACACAAACTTTATCTTGGAGAGAGGCTTGGTGAGAATGTTTGCTGTCTGCTCATGAGTGCTGATATACCTCAACTGAAATGCTTTCCTCAATAACATGTTTAGTTCTGCCATGAAACACTGTATTGACAGAAGGCTCCATATAGCTTAATTAACACAATGGATGACAGTCAGCTCCAACGATTGTCCAACCAATCCTGCAAGGAGCTTCCGAAGCCACACTGCTTCTCAAACTGCCACACATGCTGCAATGTACATGACCTTTGCGGTACTCAGTGCCACTGAAGACTGCTTCCTGCTACACCAGAAGATCATCGCAGATCCCAAACTGAAGCAACATCCAGAGGTGCTCTTCCGATCAGTGACACACCTTGCCCAATCAGAATCAGTATAGCCATGCAACTCCAGATCCACACCTGCAAAATATCTCAACCCATATCCAACTGTGCCACACAAGTATCTCAGGATATGCTTCGCTGCAACTAGAAGTATTTGCCTTGGTTCACACATGAACTTGACAAAATGCACTTACTGCAATCTGGTCTAGTATAGATACATCAATGATCCAATCAACTGACTGTACATAGTAAGATCCACTAGATCTGAACTAGCTGCAGCCTCCTTAAGCTTCTGAAAATTGGTTTCCATAAATCAACATAAAGAACCAAGATCAACTAGATTACCATCTTCTTCAGGTTCAGTAGGCTCCCTTTGAATCTTCAAGCACTTGCATCAACCTTCTGACCTCTTCGTCCAAGATTGCCTGCAACACTTGCCTCAGTGCACACCTCTGGTATAGTAGAGAGTTTGGGTAGACCTCCTCGACCTCATAGTAGATTACTCTATTTTGAATAGGTTTGCGGAGCTACCAATATCAAATCCAGATGACTGTCTTGTGCAATTATGATCTTAGTAGCTGAAGAGGTCTTTCAAGGATTTACACTTGGCCTTGCAACATTGCAACCTTCACTTCTTCTCAGTGAGTCACATAACTCCCTTTTGATCCCTGCTTCAGAGATTGCAAAGAAGACTTCTGGAAGTGAACTCCCTCTAGCCACCAACTCAGTCTCATGGCTGCAAGTTGTGACTTCATGCTTGATCATTTCTTTGGTCGGCATGACTTCCTCACAAGATGCCTCAAGCTTTTCATCACTAAGCAATCTCTCATCACCTTCTTGCTCCTAGAAATGTCCTGAAAGCATTTTAGAGAGAGATTACTAATAGTTTATAATTATCCAAAAAAATATCAAGGCTAGAATCATACAAGGTTTACTATCTCAGGTTATAGCATAAATACATAATAATTTATGAGCAATATTAAAACATAAATGAATCAACCTATAAGAGAAATATATCAAAAGATCAGAATGAAGGGATAAAGAAACTTATCTTTATTTAATTTTGATATAACTCTTTCTTCCATCTTTTACTCCTCTCGAGAGTGCCAAACTCAGCACAACAAAAAACAATCTACACAACTACAAATTTCTTGAATGCAATATGCAGTTAGCATGTAGAACCAACTCTCTCCAAGAGTTCAAGGCTCTATCACAGTTCATGCATTAGAGAATGATACCATTGAAATTACAATTCTCTTTTTATTTCAGAGTCACACTCAGAAATCTTCACAACCAGCATGCAATAAATGAAATCTTCAAAAAATCTTATGCTAGTGAACACAATTCAAGAGAAACCACTATCTCTCTTTACTAATTACAAGATCCAACTAAATGATATAACTCAACAAACAAAGAATACTTATCTCTTTAAATATTCTGATGGATGCAAATACTGGACGCAGTAAGATACGTTGCTCTTGCGTACAAATCAGCACACAAACTTCACGGCTTGAACATAGGCCCATGGCTTAGAATAGAAATTCCCTAGAATCCTTCTGAGGAGAGATCTCATCCACATCCGCAAATGAAGCATGCTGATTAGGCCTAGTGGGGCAATCCTTTGCATAGTGACCAAACATGTCACAACGAAAACATTGGACTTTGAGAGGTCCTCAGGACCTTTTCGACACATCGCCTCCATTCAAGATGGGGACCCCCTAATTTTTGGCTCCATTTCCGGTCTTTGGCTTGGCTTTCTCTCTCTCGCCTCACCTCTTCTCGATGTCCGCTTCGAGGGGTTGGCACTACCGCTTAATGTGAAACTCCACTCAAGTCTAAAATTAGGCTTCCTTTATCGCTTTGGTCGCACTGAGGTCGAATAGGGTCAAGAATTGAAATTTGAACTTAACATTGTTGTCAGCATGTTTCCAGCAGGCTCTCAGCAGATTTTCATCCGATTCCGAGGTACTTACTATTTTTAGTAAGTGTGAAATTACATGCAATTTGTCAACTATTTTGAGATTCCGACAAATACACCAAAGATCTCGAGCATCGCGCAATCGCTCACAAAATTTGGAGATAAAACGACAACTTTACTATTTTAGCAACCGGCCCGGGCTAATTTCGTGGTTCGACAGAGTTTTTCTTTGCATGTCCGCTGTGATCTTGTATGGGTTTTTCAAGACCTTCAGCGATGATAAATTACGCAAAACGAGACGATCACTTTCAGAATTCAATCTTCCGAGGCTATTTTTAGGGTTTGCATGTCAGGGTTTCTTTTGCATGTCGGGTGATTCCTGGTGGGTTTTTCGAGAGCTTCGCAATGGTGTGACATGCAAACAAAGATACTCACTCAGTAAGGAACTTGCTATTTTTAGCAGGTGTGTCCCGGCAGCCGCCTCCCAGCAGTTCAAAATTACAAGCCGATCGCAGTGCCACAGAAACGAAGAGAAACAGAGTTCATTTGATGCGCATGCAGAGCAAATTGGGGTTTCCAGCTTCGGAGCCTAAAAATAGGCGTAAAAAGTCAAAATTTTCAAACCGGTAAACCACCGCTGATTAGCATTCTTAGGGCTATCCGGCCGGGTGAAATTTCGTCAACAGAGCACTTACTATTTATAGTAAGTCAAATTGGAAATCAAGCAAAATAGTAAATCAGCCGACAGCGCCGCTGTCACCCATTGCGTCACGCGGGTGAGGAGCCTATCCAAATTCCCCCAACCGACGGAGCATGGGAGCTTATCGTAAAACATGAGGTTACTATTTATAGTAAACCACCTTCAGAAACATGCTAAAAATAGCAGGGTGACTAAAAATGGCAGTGCCGACAGGACAACGAGGCTATGAGGATGCTATGTTCAAAATTTCAAGCCGTTCCGAGCTTCAGAGATACAAATTCAGAGGACTTACTATAAATGGCAGGGTATGAAATACTGGCGAGGAACGAGAAAATTTGTCTAAGTCTGGAACTTCATCCAGAAGACATAGCAAATGCGCCAGGTGAGTAAGAAAGCATGGAAAAAATTCTAAGTATGGCGTTCATCCTGCTCAGGGGGTGAAATGCGCCCAAGGCACCAGAAAGTCAAAGAAAGTCAAAGGTTTTCATCCTGTTGGCATGCTGAAATGCGCCCAAGGAAAGCTCAGAAGGTTGAAAATTTTTCTAAGGCATGAAAGAAATCCGCCACCACCCTCAAAATGCGCCCAAAGTTGTAAGTGGTCAAAGCAAAGTCAACACTCAAATCCTCCTCCACATCAAAAATGCGCCATCCTTCACACAAGGTGAAATGCGCCCAATTTGCAAAGAAGTCAACAAGTCAAACGTTTTCATCCTTCCCCCTAGGCAAAATGCGCCCAAACAAGGCCATGTCAGGACAAAAAATGGAAGTTGAAAAGTCACATGAAGGCATTTGAAAAGTTCGTCCTTCTCATGCATCAAAATGCGCTCAAGATGGAAAAGGGTCAACAAGTCAAAGGATTTCGTCCTCCTCAAGGGGCAAAATGCGCCCAAACACATGCATGTGAAGACAAAAATTGGAATACGAAGAGTCATCCTTCACACACATGGAAATGCGCCCAAGTTTAGGTGTAAAATGGTGAATAGAGGTGGTAAATGAAGTGAAAGACACTTCATGGCGTGGTAAACACAAGGTAAAAGATGGGCGTTATCCTCCATCAAGCTCAAAATGCGCCCAAGGTGGTGGGTGTTAGAAAATTTCCTAAGGCATGTGGGGGTGGAATTAAATTACTAAGGCGTGGTTTCAAATTTCTTCTAAGTGCTAGGCGCCTAAAGTTATAAGGTGTTGGAGAATTTCCTAAGGCGTGTGAAGTAAAGCAACTTGCTAGGTGATGAAGAATTTTCAAGGTGAGTATCTCCCTTCAGATGTAAAATGCGCCTAAAACTTTGAATGACAAGATAAAAAAATAAATACCTCTAAGGCATTGGGATTTCAAGTAAATATTTTTCTAGTAAAATGCAAGTGGCAAGTGAAGATAAAATATGCAAGGCGCCTCTGTGAATAAAAATTTTCTAAGTGAAGTTGATAAAAATTCTCCTCCACTGGCAAACAAATAAAATTTTTCTAAGGAAAATTCTCAACGTGTGGTGATTAAAATATTTTCTAAGGCAAATATTTTCTTCTTAGAAAATACGCTTGGAGCCTCAGGGTGATGAAATTTTCCGAAGCGTCGGCAAATTCTCTCAGTAATGAAGTCAGGAATGCAGGATGAATTCAAGTTCTTCAAGTCAGAGCAACACAGAGTAATCACCGGCGAATAATGAATTTAAGATGATGAAAATAATATTTTTCTAAGGTTCAAAATTCAAAAATTAAATGAACCCGTTCGTTGGGTACCCATGGATTCGAGGCGTTCTGAAGAAAATTTTCTTCTGGGTACTGAATATTTGCAATGATAAATGGATTTCTAGATCTTCTGAACTTCGCCGACACTCTTTCAGTGAGGAATTTAATTAGTGCTCAAATTGTGAATTTTCCTAAGGGAAAGTTTAAAATTTTCTAAGGCAGAGTGAATAAATGTGTTTTCAAAATGAATTTTCTTCGAACAATGAACTTGAAGTCAGTTGCCTAGATAATTTTGATTAAATTCTTCGAGGATGAATTTTCCAGAGCAGAGGAGGAGTTAAGTTCGAATTCAAGTGACAGGATTCTGGCTGGTGAATTAAAAAGGATGAATTTAAGTTAAATTTGTTGGAAATAAATTCAAAGATGCCAGTCAAAGTCAAGTTTCTAGAAGAATAAGATTCCTGACGTCGGGTGACAAGTGTCAGAAATACCAGAGAGGGAAAATTCGAATTCTTGAAGTGGAGTAGTGGAAGTTTAATGCACTGGCTAAAATTAACTTCTTTTAGAATTCGAATTTTAGCTATAAAATGAACAAGTTTCTCACTTGTTTTCACAGCTGAGGAAGTCGAACTTGCTCTGAGAGTGAAGCATTGCAGTGAATTGTTGCTGAAGATTAGGAATTCGAAATTTTGCTGAGGAGTGGCGCACTTGCAAGTTGCTGAAGAGGTACGCCTTAAGTTGCTTGTGCTGAGAGTTAAAGGAGGACGCCTTGAGTTGCTGAGAAGTGCATTAGCAAAGAGGACGCACTTGCTGGTTGAAGACTTGAGTTTGCTGATTGCTAAGAGTTTGAATTCGAACTTGCTTATCTTGATTGACCTTAGTGGAAGTTGCCAGTTGAAGGAGATGCCTAGAAGTGAAGTAAGTTGCTGAAAGTTTTCGAAGTGTGAACTTGCTGATTGCTGATACGAAGTTATAGAAGTTCAAATTGCTGATTGAGGATAGTAAAGTGAAGCCATCAAAGTCTACTTAGAATTTTTGTCTAAGAATATTTGATCGAACTTATTATTGGAGAGAGAAGAAGCTGAGGTTTGCAAACACGAAAGTTATTGCAGCTTCCAGAAGTTGACTGCAGCCCCTATGTAATGTCATGTATCATTTTTATTGAATTAAATTGCTTGATGAATGTTATTTGTTTGCGGATGAACGATAAGGACCAAGCTGGAAAGGACGGCTGAAAGCCTCAGGTTGGTATGATCAAATTTTGAACCAAGGTAATTCATGCAGTCAAAGTTTGTTTCCAAAGGCTGGGCAAGTTAATGAGACACCTAACGCACGAAACAAGTCAACGAGGACAACTAAGAAACGGGATGTTTGGAATTAAATCATCGGACTTGATCCTTAAGCACAACATGCGTCCAGAAGTGGACTATATGCAGTACTGGTTTTCATCCAACTATCTGATGTTAGGGCTATTAATGGAGATGTAGTGCCTTTCGAGAAGGAACACGGTCGATCATGTCACGATAGCGTAGAGTGCTTGCCAATCTTACTCTAGAGTAGCCATTGGCGAAGCTTTCGGGATCCCGGTGCACAGGAACATGATTTACAAATCCAGAGAACGGGCTGAATGGATGTATGCTTCTGCTTTTGAGCGATGCATGGATACAATTAATACCCACTGGATGAGCACTCCCAAGCCTTCTCGAACGAAGTTGCCAAAACAGATCATAGCGGATGATTTAAAGCAAGAGTACTGTGACCTCATTATGATGCTGAGCAGGGTTGGAGGTTGCCCACAATCATTTATTTTTGAGCCTTGGATGTTCTATTACATCAACCTCGTGCTGGAAGGAAAAGATTACGTCAATTGGGCTGTGATGATCAGTGACAACTTGCACGAGCAGCTCCTGGGCTTGAGGAGAACGAAGACATTTTACATGAGCTCCTATGTCATTTATATGTTGGCACAGATGACGAAGTATAGGGGGATATCTTACAAAGAACCTATTGGATGCGGCTCTCATCAGTTCAAAATCTATGATGCCTGTCCACAGTTGCACCTGTCGAGCACAACCCACTACAAACGTGTCAACGATTCTTTCACTATGTACATCACGAGATTGCTTCAGGAGCGATTACAACACATAATCTCGAAGGAAGCCCAGGAGCTAATTGAAAGGTATGGGTGTTGGTTCATACAGTTTCCGAGATTCTCTTACATTAGGCTACAAGGTTTCTCATCATACCCATATAGGCTGCCTAAATACCCAACAGATAGAATATTGATGCTAGAGATATCTAGACAGTTGCTGGCCTTTGATAAAATCCAAAAGAAGAAAAAGAAAGGAGGGATAGAATTTCCAATTGTAATGGGCAACTCGGATGAGGTGTGTCCTTCGATATAGGCAGCTAGAGAGGCTGAAAGTGAGCTTCAATTTTATCATTTTTCATATCATACTAGCCGACAGCACTACAACCCACATCATAACATCAATTGGGTTCTGTCGGAGGAGTTCAAACATAAGGCCACCATAGAGGATTATTGGGCTGATGCAGTTGATGAGATTGAAGTAAGGAAGAGGATGTTCTCTCGATTGCCTATTACTCTGATCGGGGAGTGTGAGGTAGTACCGGTTCCAGACCAAGTGAACGAGGATATGGATGTTGTCCATCCTGATTATGCAGCTGTTCGAGATACTCCACTTCCACCTCCCGATTGGTCAGAGCCCGAAGTTGCAGATTTGGATACTCTTTCTATCCCAGTCATGACATTCACTAGAGCATGGGTTGATAGACGGGTGAACAGATTGAAGAGTAGGTCAATTGCCTTGACTTACAATTTGATGGGAGATCACAGGACGCCCACCACTGGCAGGAAGAAACAGATTACACGAGGTCCAGAGTCCAGGAAGAAGGAGATAGTTAGACAGGAGCCTACTCAGCCAGAGCCTCCACGAGTCCGCGATTGCTTACCTTTGGAGACCGTTCTCCAGAAGCTATCTGAAGATCTCTTTGTTTCTAGCGTCGGAGGAGTTACATTAGATCCAGTGCAGTGAAGTCACGAGTGATATTTAGCCTCCACCCGGAAGAGTCCCGGTTGGCGAGTGCTTAGCGTGCTGTTAGGATTGATCCAGCATGATGATGGGGGACTATTCGCGACCCTCGGTTCCAGCGAGGGAGTTGGAGGTGTATGAACAAAGATGAGTGATATGAGGAATTAGTAGGGGTGATGCGGCCCATGAGGGCGATGAGCCTCATGGAAATGATGAAGAAGTTGGCCGAGGTTAGAGGTGAGGCAGGAGCAACAGCCGCTGACATGCAATTATGATGTGCGGAATTGGCTTAAGAGACGGAATGAGAAGCTTGATGAGGAGATTGATCAGCGGTTAGGATGGAAGAGTTTTTGAACCGGATCAGTGCCCCTCCACCAAAGAAGAAAGCAAGAAAATTTTCGAAGATATCCACTGATGAGGATGGCTCTAGTACTCTTCACGTTGCTGTTCCACGAGTTGAGTGTGACCGGAATGAAGCAATTCCTGAGAATTATGTAGTCAGACTCCTAAGACTTGGGGCCCTGATCTTGATTGTTGAGGTGTGATAACTCCTTCCTGCGCCCTCAAGGATAGGATTGTTGTTATTCAAGAAGGAAGGGAAGTATAAGAGGCTGAAAATAGAACACAAGGCTTTAATTGGATATGTACAACAATTATCTCATTCTCAAGGGCAGGATGTACCAGTGATAGAGCCTCCAGCGGATGTACCTAGAGAGTCGATCAGCGGCTTGGTAGAGTTGGGGAGGATGGCACAGGGAGCAGATAAATGGGTCACGGGAGTTCGTGCTAAGACAAAGAGATTTATGGAGGACCTTGCTTCTGCTTTTCAGCAGGCATCTAGTATTTTAACACGGATGGATCACGATGGATCATGTAGCAGAAGTACCTCTATCTATCGAGAGAAGGTGATCCGGTGTCTTGAGTATTGAGGCGTAATGCCATTCGCGATTGCTGATTGATGCAAATCATTGAGGAGGAGTGAAGCCGATATGATTTCTCACCGGTGGTATTCTTCCGGCGAAAGCGAGAATGGCTGCCGATGCGGCAGAGATTCGGCCAGTACATAAGGCTATAGCCAACATTATAGATGGAGTTGAACACTTTTGAAATTATTACATATTTGCTAAGCGAATCCGGATGAAGTGTTTGATAATTTGAGGAGTTTGCTGGTGCCTTTCTTTAAGGGCGTTAAGACCGCATGAGATGATTCGAGAATCGCACATACTTTCTCCACTGATCGAACCACGCGGGACTCCTTGATGGCAGGAGAAAATCTTTGCATCACGAGAGCATGAGCGATGATCCGCGATATTAGAGTTTATTCGTTAGTATTCCACCGATTTGATTCGGGAAGTTGAGGCATGCTTGGCGGTTGTTGAGTTGGCGGTCGAGAAGGCAAGTAGGAGACACACTACTGACGAGGATCTTCTAGAAGATTGAATATGGGCATTTATTACATTTACTATTTTGGGAGTGAGTGGGAATCTTTGATTCATTTAATGTACCACTCCCTATTCTGGCAGTTTTTAGGGTTAGGGCTGAGGTGGCACGATTCTGGCCACTCTATTAATTGTAACCCTAGCCGTCTTTTGGGACTTGGCTAGCTATATAAAGGGGGAGTCCCCCTCATTTGTAATTCATCAGATTAGACAGTAGACATTGTGAGAGATTGGACATTAGCGTTAGAGCTAGAGCTAGAGAGTAGAGCATAGTAGATCATTTTGTTAGTGTGGAAGAGAAAGAAAGTTTTCCCTTTGAAGACTTTTGAGGAGATTGTTGTGTAACACTTTTTATGATAATTGATCTTTTCATTGATGGTGGAATTCGTCTTGTCATAAATAGCTAGCAAGGTCTCTTCTTCCTTTCGAATCCAAGTAGCTTAATTTCATGCAAGTAGTTTACTTTGATATGTGGTGTTTTATTGAGATAGCTTCACTTTATTCCATACCACTAGCGGCTTGTTGATGATAAGTTCGCCTTGCGTGGTCGACTGGAAATCACCTTGAGTTTAACTTCAATTGTGGTTGGTATGCTTATATGCGTCATTGTGATGGTGTATGCATGTTGAATCATAATTTGAACATCCTTTGTTATCCCTTTGAAGATTGCACCGATTTTACTGAGGCTGTCCGACGTGAGGCTAGGTGAAATTTGGTTGAAGTCTATTGAAACAAAGCTCCATATATCCTGCATTTAGAATAGAATATAAGTTTCTTAGGCCCTAAACTCTTTTACTTTCCGCACATTTCTGATTAGTTTTAGGAAAACGAACCACATTGCCAAATCATACGCACAAGAATTCCCTTCAAAATCATACATTAGCTGCTAACTGCAAGAAATCTGAACACTTATGTAAGTCCCCTCGTAAGAACACAGCAATACACATCAACCAAACTGGGTCTATTCGCACTTAGGAACCTTGGAGTTGAACGTGTGATCTATCTCGCAATCTTAGCACACGGAATACTTTGATCAAGAAAGAACAGAGTAGCCCTAAACTATTTTTGTTCTGCTGTTTGGTGCGGTCACGAAAAACACATCAACAGGCGCCCAAGTTTTCAGGGGTCCCAACAGATGAATTTGCAGACGAGTGTCTAACGAGATCTCTTCACAATTGATCCAGCTTTCCAATGAGATATTCAGCACATCAATCGGATGTCGCAGTCGCTAGATCTGAAGCACCAAACAGAGGGTCTGACGAAGGCTAAAAACCAAGGTTCAGAAGCAAGCATAGAAAAATCAAAAAAATAGACTGTCTGGTGAAACTGGGCGCCCCCAGTCAAGAAGGGTGACCAAACTTTTGAGGGGTCAAATTTCACTTTCCAACAAAATCTCTTCCAGAAGACCCCTTCTCATTCTTCGTCAGCTTCGCGATGAGCACAACCGTCAGTCGATCCGACGCCTGAAACACCAGATTCGACGAAATCATCTATAGAAGAGGAGTTAATGAAGAAATTGAAGATCAGAAAAATGGCTAACACTGTGAAAGTTCGGAGCCCCTCGAAGGAAAAGGCTCCCATGAATTCAGAGGTCAAGATCAAGTTTTTAGCCAAAGGCTCCTCCAGAACATCCTTCTCAGAATCAGTCTAGCTCCGCGATGAATCTTTCAGCTCGCCTGTCGGATCAATTTGCGAACGGGAAATCAGAGGCGAAGTTGGAGGTCGAAATGGTGAAAAGTTGAAAATGTCTAAATTTTGGTTAACACTGGAGGAAGTGGGCGCCCCTGGTGAAGAAGGGCGCCCAACTTCTCATGCCTTAGAATTTTTTTGAGATTTTCAAAACTTTTCAAAATGGAAAGAGGAAGGGAATGTCCACGTTCATTGAACAGGCCAATTTTAGGGTTTTGAAGATAAAAACAAAAGAAAGCAAACCTATTTCAAACCCTAAGTATATTTAAAACATCTCTTCCATTCAATCTTCATCATTTTTGTAGGTGGCATCCAAAGGAGAAGAATAGAGCAGCAAATTTGAAGTTATATTTCAAGACCCAAGAGCTCAAGGTTGCTGATTTTCAAGAATAATTTTCAGACCAGCAACATAAACCCTTGCTTTTTCAAGCTTTTTCGTCCAGAAGATCAAACTTTTCAAAGAGAAGGCCAAGGTTTTCAGTTTTCAATCATCTGGGTCTTTTCACTTCAATCTTTTGAAGGAAATTTTCAAGAACTTCATCAAGTTGCAGCAGCTGCTTTTATTTTGCATGTCAGTGAAAACATCAGTGCATTCAATTTTCAACCATCTAGGTCCTCTCCAATCAGTCTTCTGAAGAAAACCCATATCACAGCTTTTTCCAAGAAAATTTCAAAACCTAGGGTTGGCTGCTTTTTCGATCAGCCGTCAGGGTTTTGCAAATCTAATCAACTAGGTCCATTTCTAATCTTGTTTTGAACAAAACCCGGGTGCCAACTTTTTTCGGTGAAAAATTGAAGAAATTAGGGTTTGCTGCTTTTTTAGTCAAAATTCAAGATTTTCAAAAACGGACGATCTGGGTTGTCTTGCAACGAAGTTCTAAGCAAAACCCATATCTCATAAAAATTCCAAAAAAAATTCCGTTTGAAGACAAATAACCAGCATTCTAAAAATAGAAAGTTGCTCAAAACTTGTCTGAACATAGGCGAGTTTACAGTCATTCTTCAAGGTTTTCAATATGGAGTACACTCCTCTCGAGTTTAAGACCAAATCAGCACTATATCAAAACTTCATCATCTCAGCTGAAGAACACGAGGTGTGATATGAGAAAGGAAAGGTATCAGAAAAGAGTTGTGCAATACTCTTCTGTTGGAAATCAGGGGAAGTGTCAAAAGTATAAAGTTGCAGAGCCGCCAAGTTATCAATTAGTGAGTCACCTTTTCGGGCAGCAATATTTTCAAGAATAGAACTCATAAAGCAACTGAAGAAGTGGAAGATTCTCTAAGTTTGATCACAGAAGGCGAGGAGATCTTGGAGAATCAGAATATTGCCTTAGACAGTATCAATGCACCTGACCGGGACTCAGTTTCCTGCTTTTTAGCAGATATGATTGAGCTTTAAAGCAGCTTTCTTCTAGAAGCTTTCTTTCCCGTTTTCTTTCTATTCTTGGAATGATCCTTATCCATTCTTTGAGAAAAGAAAGAAGATAAAATGGAATAGTTGGCGTTTCCCGCTTTTTCTGCTTTGTAGGGTTTTAGATGTTATCTTCTTTCTAGATTTAGTAATAAAGCTTGCTTGCTGAGCAAGCCCTAAATTGTGAAAGCAAGGAGATTTTAGGGTTCCCTACTCCTCTGCTTGTCTATAAATAAGAGCCTTTGCTCATTAGTTTTCTTTAACGGTTATTGTGTTAGCAAATTGCGAGCCTGTATTGCAGCAAGTTGTTATTCAGTTTCAGTTCACTTGTATTGTGATAGCAAATTGTTGAGCCTCTTTAGCCAACAAGGAGTTAGTGTGATTGCTGTTTCTATTGTGTAAGAGCAAGATTGCAAGCCTCTTTAGTTGCAATTTCTTGTTCCAAGCATGTTAGAAGTGAGCTTGTTCTAGGAATTTGAGTAATAAAATCACGAGCCTCCTTTGCCTTGATATAAAATCTCAGGTTTCCGTTATTTGTGTTCTACTTTCATGATCTTGATTTCAACTTGCATTGAAGTGTGTAGGTGTTCGTTGAGAGATAGTTCATTGAAGTATTTTGTCAGAAAATCTACCTTGTCCATTTCTAGTTTCTCTTGCTCTGCTATTACTTGAGAAGCTAGAACGTCTCTAGTTTAAGTTAGTCGTAGTTGAAGTTCTTAAAATCAGAAAATCTCAGCTGCAGCGTTTGTGTTTTATAAACCTTGTGCTCTAGCTGATCAAAAAGATAGGCAACTTAGTTTTTAGTTTACTTTCTTTCAACACCATCAGCAAGAGGGAGCTTCCCCTCCTAATTTGAAGAGCAGTTTATCTGTGCATAGCTGTCTGTTTCAAATACACATTCCAGAGGTGCGAATTTAAACGCCAACACATTTCTAGCCAAACTTAGTATATGTAAAACATCAAAGAGTGTCCTCACGTTCCCATCCATACAAGACACTTTCACCTTTCCTCAATCAACAATCTATAGAGAATTATTATCACCAAGGAAAACTTGTCCTTCATCACACTTCTTGTAATTAAAGTATCATTCCCCATGAGGAGTCATGTGGTATGATGCACCCGAGTCAATCAAGTAGGAATCATCATTAGCAATGTTAACATACAAATGCATCACTGGCATACTCATTAGCGTCAAAGGGTTTATTCGAGGAATCATTCTTCTTTTTGGATTTATAAGTCTTTTTATGTGATCTCTTTTGCCACAATTCTAGCATTTTACCTTAGGCTCAACAACATAGTTACAAGACCTGGACTCAATTAGACTTGACAAGCTGATTTTTGACCTAGACTCGGACTCGACCTATACTCGACAAATTGAAAAAAACCATGAAATATAGAGATTTTAAGGATTTAAAACTTGTATCATGCACCTTTCAATAAATAAACTTTAAAGACCCAATAAACTAATCAAATAGAAGCTTCTTTGATTACATACACAAATATACATTTATCAAATGAGTATAATGTGGATTTTAGCTAAAGGAAGCAACATTTTAGATATATATTATAACTATTGGTAAGTGTATACAAAACTCATGGATTATGAAATCCATTGCATCAAAACAAATATCAAAACTAAAAGTATAGGTTTATGGCGCAAAGAGGTTTGCATCACTCATCCCAATATCCATAGCTATATGGCAAGTCCTATGCAAGCATATGAGATAGGTCCTTGATGATGATCCAACCATGATATTTGCTTGTGTATCAGTGATACCAACATCCAAGGGGTCTACTCGTGCTCTATTGTTCTCTACCATGGCTACTACTTTTGCCTCTAGATCTATTTAATCAACCCATCCAAGTGCCTCCATTTGATTTACAAAGATATGATTTTTCGTTTGCATACATCAAGTCCAAGATAGTAATGCAAAATCCCAAGATTTGTTATGTTGAACGACTATTTGAGATCATTCTTGGTTGCTTCAATCATTCTTTGATAACTCCTAGTAATGATCCGATTGTCAACATATACTATCAAAATCACAATCTCCCCCTTGTTCTTTGAGGTAGAGATTGGACCAGGCTCTAAGAACCCGTTTTAGACCATAGAGAGATTTCACAAGTCTACACACTTTTTGCTCCCAAGAAGGTGTAGTGTATTGCTTTGGTTGAGTCGTATAAACCTCTTTCCATTCAAGCAAGACTTTTGACATCCATTTGATGAACTTCCCCAACAAATGGAGCTGCTAGTGCTAGAACCTACTTGATGGACTTGACCTTTGCAATGGTGACAAATGTTTCTTCATAGTTAATGCCTTTTCATTTTGTGCATAGCCCTTGGCTACAAGTTGGGCCTTATATTTGTCAATGCTTCCATCTGCTTTGTATTTTATCTTAAACGCACATTTGCATTTGATAACTTTCTTCCTTGGTGGAAGATCAACAAATTCTCAATTGTTGTTTTTCATTAAGATCTAGTATTCTACATCCATGGCATCTTTTCAATACTATGACCTTTGCAATGGTGACAAATGTTTCTTCATAGTTAATGCCTTTTCATTTTGTGCATAGCCCTTGGCTACAAGTTGGGCCTTATATTTGTCAATGCTTCCATCTGCTTTGTATTTTATCTTAAACACACATTTGCATTTGATAACTTTCTTCCTTGGTGGAAGATCAAGAAATTCTCAATTGTTGTTTTTCATTAAGATCTAGTATTCTACATCCATGGCATCTTTTCAATACTATGACTCAAGAGCTTGCTTTATTGTTTCTTGTTTTGTGTTTTGTATCATTGTGCACGAGAGCCAAGTTTACTTCTTCACAAGCCTTGCTACAAGTCTTTGGCTTTGAAGCAGAAATATTAGAAACTATATCTGACTTTGCATCTTACATGGTGATGTAGTACTATAATGTGCCAACCCTTCAGTGCAGTAAAAATTTCCAAATTTACACCATACAAGTAAATAAATGTGCTAACAAGTCATTGCAATAAAAAATTTCTTTCTTTTATTGAAAATATACGAACAAGTTGCCATATCATATTACAATTAAGATTCCACTTCATTACAATAACTTCATAAGTACATGAAACAAGAATACATACCTTTACATACATAGCTCCAATGAGCTTTATAACAAATAGCTATAAGACGGTCCAGGATCTTCCCTTTCAAATCTTGGTTCTTCTGTTGCCTGTTGTGGAGGAGAAGCATCACTTAGGCGCTTTTCCGCCAACCACGGATAATGCGGTCCCCCGCACATCTATCATTCAATAGATGGCCCTTCCCTTTGATGAAGAGATTGTTAGAGGAACCGATAACGACAACCAATTGAGCATAGTGTTGTGTCCTACATAACTAGAACTTTGTAATCCCACAATCTTGAACTAGCATGTAATACTGGATCACGGTGAACTGACAGTGTAGTCTCAAAAGTCACACAACCTAGAAAGGAGTCACAATCTAGAGTGGAGTTTCGGACATTCACACTACTTTGATCAAAGAGTTTTAATTCAGTAAACGACTGAGAGTCATCCATCACATATAGTACTCAGGGCCGATTTGACTTAAGGCTATCTTAAGCTATGCATAGGTATTTCCTTCAATGGATAGTCCATCATCCCAAATAACCTACAACCATATTAATCTACTTGGAATTAACTACTTTACTGGTAAGTACACAAGCTAGGTATTCCTTCTAAGGATAGTCCATCATCCTAGATAACCTACATACTTGGATAACTTAACTTACTGTGATGTCCCCACCCTAGTCAGCGCAGCTGGATATGTGGTTAGCCTATTATTTCGATCCTCGTAGGCTGACAGATGTGTGTAGAGGATCATTTGAGGCAGTTACCCGATGTTCAGGAGCATCCTTCTTTCAGTTGTTTCAAGTTGGGCCTTCGCAGAATCCTTCAGAGAGGTTTTTCAGAGACTTGCTATTTTTAGAAAGTCAGACAGGCAGAAGCTGCTATTTTGGACAGGGCACCTGGTTCAGTTGGTTAGCTCAGAGTCGACCCAGTTTGTCAGTTTGATGGTCAGATGGAAAATAACGGAGTATTTAATGATTATTAAATAATTGATATTTTGACTTTATATTATAAAGTCACTTTATTAATTTATTTAAATATTAATAATTAATGGTATATTATAAAGTATTTTAATACTTTATAATAAAGTGAAATATTTGATATAATGAATAATTATTTATTCATTAATGGGACGCCATTTATTTATTATTTTTCTCCTAAGTCAAAAAAGGACGAATTTAATCATTTATTAAATGATTATTAAAAAAGGAAGCTAGGGTCGAAATTTTGATAGGGTTATATATTCATGCCAAGACAAATTGAACTCTTATGTTATGATTATTCAATTTGTCTTATTTTGCTCTGAGCATTGAAGTTTGCAAACCTAGGGTTTCAGTAGACGTTTGATTTTGAAGAATGATACCTCTTCAAGATCTGGCATACTGAGGCTGTGAAATACCAGTTGAAGATTGTCGTACTTGGTGACTTCATACAGAGGTTGCAGTTGAGCTTATTGGATTGATTCAGAAGAATATACAGAGATCTTTGATTAGTTATTGAAGGCAACTTGACAGGGGTCATTTCTCAGAGTTCAGGCACATTCTTCAAGGAAGCCGTACCACATTTATTGCTGCTGCTGCTGGGTCGTACTGTCTGTACCAGCAAGGGTCGTACTTCTTCTTCTGAGGAAATCGCTTTGTCTTTTCACTTCCAATCTTTTGCAGTGAGGGCGCCTAGGGTTCTTGGAGTTATTTCTCTGTTTCTGAGCCTGGAGATTTGTATTTTGGAGCTGGCCGTACATTTTTCTCTTATCCCAAGGCGGCTGCAATAACCAGGTTTTCATTAATAAAGTTGTTGCCTTTTTGTCTGTATGTTGATTTTTCACAGTTGTACTATCCAGAATGATGAATAAACTATTTGGTGATGATATCTGATCGTTATTCTGAAGTATTTGAGCATCTAGTATTTTATATAAATTTTCTAGTTAATTTCTTGCAAAATCGCATTCTTTCATTTTACTGCAAAAACACAAAAAAAATCACAAATTCCGAAAACAAACAAAACAACTCAGTATTTTCGGACAATGTTTGGGTTGAGAGACACCTGGTCTCTTACAGTGGTATCAGAGCACAGTTTTCCTGCCATTTTGTGTTTTTTCAAAAAAACAGAGTGCTTTTTGGTTGCATTTTCATGAGTAGAGACATCATTCATTATACCAAGGGTATAGGAACAGGCAGAGTTGAGGATTGGACAGGTCCACCTATTCCTGAAGGTGAGACAGTGTCAGGAGTATTGGGTATTCACAGATCTAGCTCCAACAGCAGCGAGAACAGTGTTGCAACCCTGATGGCAGATCGTGAGATCCCTGCAGAGACACTTAGGGATTCAGGGAAAGCGCATGCAGAGGGCGACATTACTGATGAGGAGTTCAGATGCAGGCACGATAATATGATGGACATGATGTCCCAGTTGATGGGCACTATGAGACAGTATACTCCATCCCAGCCGCACTATATCCAGATCGGACAGTCGAGCAGGACTACAGGAGTGGACCAGCCGTTGGCATCAGCACCACAACAGCCATCACCGATCTATCATGAGCGTAGGCCTGGACAACCTACATTCATACCCAGAGAGACCCCACCTCCGACTCCGGGGGCAGAGCAGCAGGGGCATCATCAGGAGTTTCAGCCACATAATGGCATGTCAGTAGCAGATGTGACTAGATTTCACGGTGAGTATCTATCATTAGCACCTGAGATTAGACAGGCATTATCATTTCATGAGTTTATGGATGTTCATAAACCTAGAGGAGGAGGCAGATTTGACTGTAGAGCTCCTCAGCACCAGCAGCCACAGCCACAGGTGAACAGGGATTTGCAGTATGCAGTCAGCAAAATCACCTTGCCATACTTTGATGGTTCTGATAAGACGTCAGCGAGGTCTTGGGTCCAGAAGTTGGACAATTATCTTTCACTGAGACCGATGCAGGAGGACGAGGCCATTAAGTTTGCTACTTTGCATCTTGATGGGCTGGCGCATGATTGGTGGCATCATGGCATGTACACACTTGGCCATCATGCAGTCACTACTTACCAGGAGTTCACCAGCAGGCTCATAGAGCGTTTTGATAAGAAGGATCCGAAACTCTACTTCAGGGAGCTAGCTCAGCTCAGACAGACAGGTAGTCTGGACTCTTATGTTGGTGAGTTTCAGAGGGTTGCAGTCATGGTGACAGGTATTTCAGAACGGAGATTGGTTATACTCTTCGTCGAGGGTTTGATAGAGCCGATGAGAGGGTGGGTCAAGGCATTTGATCCTCCTACCCTTCAGGAGGCCATGAGGAAGGCACGAAATATGGAGCTTGCAACACCTCACAGCAAGTTCACTACAGGTTCGACACCCTACACGAGGCCTAATAGGTCTTTTGACAGAAATAGGCCCTTTGACAGAAAGAGGGATCCACCTGATCCTAAGAGATAGAATGCACCACCCTTTGACAGAGAAACACTGAATGAATTACGGAAGAAAAAATTGTGTTTCTGGTGCAAGGCACCCTATGATGAAAAACATGTATGCCCACTTCGTCCCAAGGTTAAAAACAATTAGATGGAATGGTTTTATCAGGGAGAAGAGCAATCTGATCTGTCAGACCAGCAAGCTGATTCTGAGCATTCAGATGATGACAGGTCCGAAAATGAGGGTGAAAACGAAGGCGGGAGGAAGTTACAGGAAGCACACTTGACCAGCCTTCAGAGAGATGGGTCGTTTAGACTTCGCGGGCTTCTAGCAGGTCAGAAGGTGATCACTTTACTGGACACGGGTGCCACACATAATTTCATTGATGCATGGTTGGTAGAGAGACGTGGTATTCAGACAGAGGAGTTTGAGGGTATTCGAGTCAAGGTGGCTAATGGGTACACCCTCAAATGTGACCGAAAGATTACTGATCTTCCAATGCGACTGAACAACTATGAGTTCAAGACTGAATTCTATGTTGTCAATATGGGAGATATTGATGTGGTGTTAGGGATGGCATGGTTGCACGATTTGGGTGAGTTCACACTCAATTTGCGAGACATGGAGATGAAGTTTAAGGTTGATGGGAGACCTCATGTCATCAAGGCCATTAGAGACAGTAATCTGAGGATGGTTTCGTTCAGGCGGATGGAGAGACTCATTCGTCACGATATGGTTGATTGGGCTGCAGAGTGTATGTTGATGCCAGCACAGCAGGAGCAGCAGAAGGGTGAGTACCACCCGGACATTCAGATACTGAGGACTAAACACTCCAAAGTGTTTAGTGACATTCCACCTGGTAGACCTCCAGATAGGGGCACCGAGCATATCATCGAGTTGGAGGAGGGCGCAAAGCCCATTATGATTACACCCTACAGGCATCGAAACGACTAAAGGATGAGATAGAGAAGACCATCAATGAGTTGTTAGCTATGGGGCATATTAGACCTAGCAAGTCACCTTTTGCTTCATCGGTTGTATTGGTGAAGAAGAAGGATGGATCACTTCGGATGTGCATAGACTACCGCCAGCTCAATAAGAGGACAATCAAGAACAGGTACCCTATACCACGCATTGATGAGTTGATTGATGAGTTACACGGTGCTATCTTCTTCACGAAGATTGATTTGAGATCCGGGTACCACCAGATTTAGATGAGGGAGCAGGATATTGAGAAAACCGCTTTCAGGTGCCATTGCGGTCACTTCGAGTTCTTGGTTATGCCTTTCAGTCTAACCAATGCACCTGCCACCTTTCAGGCCACCATGAACAGGGTCTTCAGTTCCCAGCTGCGGAGATTTGTATTGGTCTTCTTCGATGACATTTTGGTATATAGCAGGTCATGGGAGGAGCATTTAGCTCACTTAGACGTAGTTTTGGGTATCTTGGCTGATGAGTCCTTCTATGCCAAGGAATCCAAGTGTGAGCTAGGTATGGAAGAGTTGTTGTATCTGGGGCACATCATTAGTGCCAAGGGAGTGAGTATGGACCCTGAGAAGGTCCGAGCTATAGTTGAGTGGCCGGTACCTGAGAACCTTATGCAGCTCAGAGGATTCATTGTGTTGTGTGCGTTCTACAGGAGATTCGTTAGTGGGTTCTCACGTCATGCCGCACCCCTTACTGATTTGACAAAGAAAGGGGCTTTTACTTGGTCACCACAGGCGCAGGAGTGCTTTGACAGGTTTAAGGTGATCATGACTTCATGTCCAGTGCTAGCATTGCCTGACTTTACGAAGTCATTTGATTTATTTTCCGATGCTTCAGGTGAAGGCATTGGTGTCGTTTTGATGCAGGAGAGACACCCTATTGCTTTTGAGAGCAGGAAGCTTAGGGGTCCTGAGAGGTTTTACAGCATTTACAACAAGGAGATGTTAGCCATTATGCATGCTTTGGCTAAGTTCAGGCAATACTTGGTAGGCAGCAAATTCAGTGTTCGCACAGACCATAATAGCCTGAAACACTTCCTTGGACAGCGAGACCTAAATGAGAGGCAGCAAAAATGGGTCAGCAAACTGCAGTCATATGACTTTGACATCACCTTCATTAAGGGGAAGCAGAATGTTGTAGCTGACGCCTTGTCTCGTAGACCTTAGTTGAATGCCATGGCACGATCTCAGAGGATTGGAGGCATCGGATTATTGTAGAGTATGCTAAGAACCCATGGGCTTCGTGCGCATTGCTGGGATGTGATGAAAGGTGATAGTAAGTACACCATTGTGAATGACTTGATCATTTACAAGGGGCGGATTTTTCTGGTTCCAGATTCAGAGTTGAGGGATACAGTTCTGAGAGCCTTTCATGATCTTCCTATGGTGGGCCATCCCGGTTATTTCAAAACATATGTCGGTTCGAGCTACATTTGGAAAGGGCTGAAAACTCGATGTTCTATAGCATGTACGAGTGTTCATTTGCCGCCAGAACAAAGAGGAACACACATATCCCGTTGGATTGCTTCAGCTACTTCCGATACCTGACAGGAAGTGGGAATACTTATCAATGGACTTTATCATGGGTTTTCTGAAAGCCTAAGGTAAAGATTGCATCTACGAAAGTGGTTGATCAAGGTTGACTAAATATGCACACTTCTTCCCGACATTAATATATTCACAAGATTGCATCGCAAAGCTCTTCTTCGCAGAGGTATTCGGGTTACATGGGTTGCTCTCGACGATAGTCACGGGATAGAGACAAATGGCCTATAACTCTTTAAGTGTGAGTTGTTCAGCCTGCGGGACCGAATCGACACCGAGGTACCGCCTACCATCCGGTATTTACGACGCATTTAAATTGTCAATAAGTAAGTGGAAGGTTACTTGGCGCTAATTACATAGTCGGACAACAGAGCTTGGGTGAGGTGGATATACCTCTGTGAGCATTGTTATAACTCTACTCACCACATGACGATACAGATGACACCCTTCATGGCATTGTACGGGTATGAGGCGCCCAACCTTTTGGATCTGATATTGAGTGATAGCAGAGTGCCGAGTGCAGGGGATATGATGCAGAGTCAGCAGGACATTTTGAGGTCTCTCAGAGACAATATCCAGCGGGCACAGAATTAGCAGAAGCAGTATGCTGACCAGAAGAGGGTTGAGCGTTCTTTTGATGTGGGTGATATGGTGTATCTTATGTTGCAGCCGTATCGTCAATCTACTCTACGGAAGAGTGGTGCAGAGAAGCTGAAGCCTCGTTACTATGGTCCATTTCGTGTTGTCAGACGAGTGGGCGAGGTTGCTTATGAGTTGGACTTACCAGCAGATAGCAGGGTTCACAACGTGTTTCACGTTTCTTGCCTGAAGAAGGCATTGGGTCAGCATGTGATACCCTCTCCAGTTCTGCCACCCCTTGATGACGAAGGGAAATTGATACTAGTACCTGAGGCCATCCTCGAGATGAGAAAGAGACACCTTCGGAGGCGGGTGATCAGGGAATATCTGATCAAATGGAGAGATTTTCCAGTTGAGGATGCTACATGGGAGTCCGAGGAGATTTTACAGCATCTAGAGTTGAGATTGCTTGAGGACAAGCAATTTCAGGGAGGGCGGACTGTGATGTCCCCACCCTAGTCAGCGCAGCTGGATATGTGGTTAGCCTATTATTTTGATCCTCGTAGGCTGACAGATGTGTGTAGAGGATCATTTGAGGCAGTTACCCGGTGTTCAGGAGCATCCTTCTTTCAGTTGTTTCAGGTTGGGCCTTCGCAGAACCTTCAGAGAGGTTTTTCAGAGACTTGCTATTTTTAGAAAGTCAGACAGGCGGAAGCTGCTATTTTGGGCAGGGCACCTGGTTCAGTTGGTTAGCTCAGAGTCGACCCAGTTTGTCAGTTTGATGGTCAGATGGAAAATAACGGAGTATTTAATGATTATTAAATAATTGATATTTTGACTTTATATTATAAAGTCACTTTATTAATTTATTTAAATATTAATAATTAATGGTATATTATAAAGTATTTTAATACTTTATAATAAAGTGAAATATTTGATATAATGAATAATTATTTATTCATTAATGGGACGCCATTTATTTATTATTTTTCTCCTAAGTCAAAAAAGGACGAATTTAATCATTTATTAAATGATTATTAAAAAAGGAAGCTGGGGTCGAAATTTTGATAGGGTTATATATTCATGCCAAGACAAATCGAACTCTTATGTTATGATTATTCAATTTGTCTTATTTTGCTCTGAGCATTGAAGTTTACAAACCTAGGGTTTCAGCAGACGTTTGATTTTGAAGAACGATACCTCTTCAAGATCTGGCATACTGAGGCTGTGAAATACCAGTTGAAGATTGTTGTACTTGGTGACTTCATACAGAGGTTGCAGTTGAGCTTATTGGATCGATTCAGAAGAATATACAGAGATCTTTGATTAGTTATTGAAGGCAACTTGACAGGGGTCATTTCTCAGAGTTCAGGCACATTCTCAAGGAAGCTGTACCACATTTATTGCTGTTGCTGCTGGGCCGTACTGTCTGTACCAGCAAGGGCCGTACTTCTTCTTCTGAGGAAATTGCTTTGTCTTTTCACTTCCAATCTTTTGCAGTGAGGGCGCCTAGGGTTCTTGGAGTTATTTCTTTGTTTCTGAGCCTGGAGATTTGTATTCTGGAGCTGGCCGTACATTTTTCTCTTATCCCAAGGCGGCTGCAATAACCAGGTTTTCATTAATAAAGTTGTTGCCTTTTTGTCTGTATGTTGATTTTTCATAGTTGTACTATCCAGAATGATGAATAAACTATTTGGTGATGATATCTGATTGTTATTCTGAAGTATTTGAGCATCTAGTATTTTATATAAATTTTCTAGTTAATTTCTTGCAAAATCGCATTCTTTCATTTTACTGCAAAAACACAAAAAAAATCACAAATTCCGAAAACAAACAAAACAACTCAGTATTTTCGGACAGTGTTTGGGTTGAGAGACACCTGGTCTTTTACACTTACGTATAAGTATATCAATCCCTCTCCCATACTGGATGCCCTCTCCTAGGAGAAATCACAAATTTTATAGCAAGTACACAAGCACCTTCCCATACTGGATTATTTATCCTAGGAGTAACACAAGCTTTCCGAGTTAAACTAATAACTTAGCTGGATGTACCTCAAGTGACTCTTGCGTTCAAATCAAGCCTAGTCTATAATAACTAAGATACACACTCAACTCCTACTATGGAGTAATTATAGACACATTGCATCCTATGTTCAACATATCTAGTATAATTAAACACCTATGTTGTACCATATGAACATAATTAAATACCTATGTCAGGTAATCTCTTTGACGTATTTAGTATAGTTAAATACTTGTATCCAGCTACCATTTCGACATATCTAATACAATCAAATATTTATGTCAAGAAAACTCTCCTATCTTGGAGTACTTTTAAAAATACATTATACAAGCAGCCTAAAGGCCTCCATTCCCTTTCCAAAGCAAGATTAAATACTTCTATAGCTCAAGCAGAAAAGACATTTCATGCAACATAGAAAATATAGTAAACCCTTTTTAAAATGACAAGAAGAAGAAACCCCATGCCTATTATCGCTTTTTCCCAAATACTGATGACAAGGCAACTTTCTCCTTTGGTTGGTCAGCTAACCCTGCTTCCCAAATCAATTCTCACTCCCTTTCTTGTTGGAAGCATTCTTCTCTCAGAATTTAGACCACCCTTCCTCACAAAGTCCACTCTTTTCTCACTCAGAAATCAGATATAATGAATTGGTAAAACTCCATGTAATAACCAGCAAAGGCATAATCCTTTGGTATGATACGCCTCCCTCAATGGTATGAATGAACTCACAGAAATGTATATGCTGGCTGCAAATTTTGTTCACTCAAAAATGTGAAGAATGAACATAGTATGATGCTCAAGATGATACGCAAATGAGGTATGAGGTAATCATAGGATAATATGAAATTGGTAATTCTCAAGAGACAAAGACAATGATAGATGATGAAAAATGGTGAATGAATACGATTTAGGAGAGTTGGGCGACTATTTATAGTGAGCCCAGCCTCCAACATTCCCTATAGCCATGGCATGTGAATTGACACCATTGCCATTTGAAATATTCAACTTGGAGGTGGTGCCATTTCCAGCCAATACTCAACAATTAACAAGATTAGTCGACTTCCAATTTCGCCAACATAAAGAAGACTATTTCCAAAAGCACATGGAGAATTTCATAAATCAACACCCATAGAAAAAGGTTTCAGAGGTGGTGCCAAACTCATGAGATGGCGGGTTTTTCATATGTTGTGAAGAAGTCAATCATATTTCTCTTACACCTAGCCAGCATTGACTAGTTTCAAAGTTGAGTCGATGAAATTCATTTACTACGTTGGATTTATTCTAGCTCCAGATTTCGACCAGGTCAAGCCATTAAGATTTAAACGCATTTCATGCTTTATCCTTGCGTATGCCATACGCGATTTCTCACAGAGCCGTATTGGTTTCCAAGTCTGAATTCATCATATTAACTATATTGGCGTATTTAAGCCAAAGTCTAAATATGTGAATTGATTCTCTTAAGCAATTCAGAAATAATTTGATTTCCCCCAAAGTTTATATTTGTGAATTAAAGTCTTCACAAAATCGACTCATTTATTAAATCTGAATAATTCGATTTCCAAACTTGAGAATAATATTAAATTCAGAAATAATTCGATTTCTAAAGTCAAGAATAATATTTGATTTCCAAAGTTAAGATTAATATGGATAAATACATTCGATACCTCAAATGCTTATCCTCCTATCAGTTTTCGTCAAGAATAAGCACACATCCATACATTATATTCTCACTATATATATATGTATATATATTCATATATACCCATTCCATCAGATTTATATCCCTTATTATCTTATGCCGCAAATAATAATACGTGTATATTTTTATACACATATACTTATATTATATATACATATGTACACTTATCCAATAAGCATTAATGCTTGCAAGTGTATCTGTATATATATATACAAGCATATTCATTATATGGTAATACGATAATCAAGTAATCCATTTGATATTGAATGATCATAATCTAGTGTTGTCTAAATCCACACATATGTATATACAAGCATAGTCGTTTCCTAATGTATGTACCTCAGTGAATATTTCTACTCACATATATGTGCATTTTGCTAATGCTCTCATACATGGGTCCATGTATATGTATTTATATATATGCCCATAGACATGCTACGTTTTTTTTTCTTCATATGAACGACATAAAGGTAACCATTTATAAAACCCAAAGACTCAACCCAAGCACATTCAACACAATGTCACAAACATCATCCAAACTGTTGTCCCTAATTTTTGACTTGCTAAAAATTGGGATAACCTATTAAAATTTTGATAAAATTTGAATTTTTTCTCTTCTAAGGCATGTTTTACGAGGTGCAAAGGTTAGAAAAATTCAATTTTAGGTCTATAGTCCTTTGGGTTAGCACTTTTCACTCACCCTCGTTCGTTTTCATGAAATTTTTAGTCATTTTTGTGTGTTTTTGGTCAATTTCGGGTTTTTGGAGCATCACTGCAAGTAGGGGTTTTGGTTTCTTATTACAATTAAGTGATAGGAACTTTTTGCTCTTATTACAAGTTACTTTTTGTTTTAATTTTAAGTTGTAGGAACTTTTTGCTCCTATTACAAGTTACTTTTTGTTTTAATTTTAAGTTGTAGGAACTTTTTGTGTAACTTACAAGTGATAGGAACTTTTTGCTCTTATTACAAGTTACTTTTTAAAAAGTCACTTGCAATGACTTGAAAAAGTTCCAATTTCACTTAAAGTCACTTGCAATGACTTAAAAAAGTTCCGATTTCACAAAAAGTCACTTGCAATGACTTGAAAAAGTTCCGATTTCACTTAAAGTCACTTGCAATGACTTAAAAAAGCTCCGATTTCACTTAAAGTCACTTGCAATGACTTGAAAAAGTTCCGATTTCACTTAAGTCACTTGTAATCACTCCAAAAAGGTCCAATTTCTTTTATTTTCACTTGCAATGACTTGAAAAAGTTCCGATTTCTTTTATTTTTGCTTGTAATGACTTTTAAAAGTTCCTACTTGAGTAAAGTCACTTGTAATGACTCTAAAAAGTTCCGATTTCATGAAAATTAACTTGTAAAGTGCCTTGAAAAGCCCGATTTGAGTTAAAGTAACTTGCAATGACTTGAAAAAGTTCCAATTTCACTTAAATCACTTGCAAAGTGTATCTAAAAACCCGATTTGCAAGTAAAGGGCATTTTTAAAGTTAGTTTTCACTTGCAATGAGCATCAAAAAACCCGAAATGCTTGCAATGAAGTTTTATAAAGTTATTTTTCACTTGCAATGAGCATCAAAAAACCCGAAATGAGTTTTGCAAGTGTTTTTGTGAATTTTGTAGCTTGCTCTTGCTCATATGCACCCCGATTGGAGAGATTTTTGGCATGAAGAACACTTGGCAAGGTCTGCAACTTTATTAAATCCCCCATTTTTGCTCTACCATTGCCACGTTTTTGCAGATTTGAGTTTGCTCAAGGCGCCTAGGGTTTATTTATTTATTTATTTTTCTTTATTTTGGCTTGTAAACTCTTGTTGCAGGTATGTTCTTTGTTTCTTTTTATTTTTCTGTTTTTGTTGCTTTAAATCTTTTGTTCTTGGGTTGCCTTTCTATGGAGATTGAGATTGCATATTATATAAAACGTGTATGGCTGAAAACGCGTTTTTCCACTTCATACGCCCTTCATTCATTTCTCTTTCATACGCCATCATTATTCATTCGCCCTTCATTCATAAAAACATTTTTCTCTCTCTTTCATTTGCATTCCCATTCGCTTTTCATTCATTTTCCTTCATTTCATATTCATTTGCCATTACCATTTTTCTTCATCATCATTATCATTTTCTGCAAAAATGATGCCCTTGGTTGAAAATCGGGTTTTCATAATCTAATCACAAGTAGGAGATTTTGACTAAGGTTACAAGTTAAAATGAAAACTTGCAATGACCTCTCATTTTTCCTACCTTGCACTTTTTAAACTTGCAATGGTTTCCTAAAATCCCGAAATTCACTTGTGTGCCCATTTTTGCATCAATTTATCCCTTCCTTTGTCAGTGTTGCTTGCACACATGATCTATCAAACCAACAAATCAAGGCATGGGCATTGTTTTATAACAATTTCATCTTGAGTAAGGTGTTATGGGTTCTTCATCAGTGAACAAAAGAAGAAGAGATACAACAGTAATTCATGGAGCAGCCCGAAGGTCAATAATCCTCATGAAGCCATCTAGGGACAAAGTAAATCAAACATGGAAAAAGAACGCAACGAAGAGAAGAACTTCCTTCCTAAAGAAATGGTACTGCTTCAAGCCTGTGATAAGGTTGAAGTTCGCCAAGGACACAAAGATCATTAAGAATGTAAATTCCCGTCCCAAGTTCGAGATGTCTTCACCAATCCTGAATACTTCAAGTTCTAAAATCCTAAAGCAGCATGAAGATCATCGCAGATGAAGGATGATGTAGTTAGAGTTGTGTCTTGGACACTTAGAATAATTTCAATTATGCATTTGTAATTTTGTTTTGACAAATTACATGTAAAGTCAGAAATTGTAATGGCAAGTGGCCATGCTACTCGCATTATTAAAGATTGTAATTACATGTAATCAAATTACAAGTCAAGATAAATTAGGATTGTAATTTGGAATAAGTCAATTGCAAGTAGTTGGTGGTTGAGAGAATTTCTCAAGTTAGTTGGGATCCTCCCACCTTTTTCTCATGACCTCTCTCCTATAAATACTTGAGAGGGTCCTTTGTAATTTTGTATCTTTTTGGCAAGCAAGAAAACTCTGCAGAATTTTGTACTCATAAAGACTTTGAGCTTTATAGTTATAAGTTTATCTTTTTCAAATAATATCAAAGAGTTACAGATTTCAGACTTTGTGTTGAAATCCTACTTTGCATCCATTGTGTTCTTTTGTCATTTTGGAGCATTACTTTGTGATTATTTGAAAATTGTGGAAGATTGCTGGAGAGAGCTTCAATTGAAATATTTTCAGACTTTGTGCTGCAAATGTTAAAGATTGAATTCATAATTTAGAAGTTAAGAAGAATTGCAAGTCTTTGTGCTCGTAACAATTCTCATTCATAGTAGTGTTGTGACCTTTTTCACACATCGCCCCATTGCAAATGGGGACCCCCTGTTTTCGCTTTTCGTCTCCTTGCAACGGTTACGTGAGATCACCTTGTTGAGAGTTTCAAGTCAGTTTGCCGAGAGTTACCCGAGCCAAGTCAGTAATCCATGCTTGAATCAGTGTATAGATGTCATGGAAGCACTCAGAAGGCCCAGGAAACGAAGATCACCTGTGAATTCGGCCAATTCTGAGACTTCCTACTTTTTAGGAAATCTTGCTTTTTCGCTTTTTCTTTTTTGGCATTTTTGGACCAAACAGGGTTCCCTATTTTTTAGGGTTTTGCTTTTTCTATTTTTCGAAAGTTTCTATTTTTGGAAAGTTTCTATATTTGGAAAGGTCTCAAATTTCAAAAATCCACTCAGAAGTCCAAAAAAAACGAAAAATCACTCAGAAAATCAAAGAGAAAATTTAAAAAATCATTGAAAAATCTGGAAAAGCATGGGAAAAATCAGACTGAAAAACATTGAATTCTGGAAAAATCAGTCAAAACCAGTCAGATCTGAGGTAAAATCACAGAAAATCAACTCAAAAAAGATGACGTTCATGAAAAATCTGGTTAAGTCTGGAAAATTCGCCATTTTCAAGAAGGAAAATGTCAAGAGGGAAAGGTATGAATGTCTAGAAGATCATGAAGTCCGCCCAGCAGTAAGAGGAAGATGTCTGGAAGCTGGTGAAGTCCGCCCAGCAGCAAGGAGAAATGTCCAAGAGCATGGAAAGTCCGCCATGTCAAGTGCAAAAATCTTTTGAAGTCCGCCAGCCTTGAGAGGGCATATCCTAGGACTCTTCAAAGTCCGCCATGCACATGCCAAAGGGCTTGAAAGTCCGCCCAGCATCAAAGGAGGAGGTGCCAAAAAGTTTTGATGTCCGCCCTCAACATCCTAGCCCCCTCCAAAGTCCGCCATCCACTTGAAAGGAAGTGGCAAGAGGGTTCTAAAGTCCGCCTTCACTTGGAAGATGCCTTGGAAAGTCCGCCTAGGCATGAGAAGAAAAAAAAAATCAAAAATTTCACTAAGTATTGGTGCCTAGCAAGGAGAATTTCAAAAATTTGCTAAGTGTGAGAGCCTAAAAAGGTGGAAAATCGATCTTGGGCTAAATATCATGACATTTCCAAGGGATAAAATGTTTAGCAAAGTGCCAAAGGGTTGGAAAGTCCGCCCTCACATATCCTAGAAGTCTTCAAAGTCCGCCATATTCAAAGAAGGACGTCCAAGATGCTAATGAAGTCTGCCATACACCTGGAAGGGGTTAGCAAGATGTCAAAGAAGTCCGCCATACTCGTCCAAGGTGCTAAGGAAGTCCGCCTAAGCACATGAAGAGGAAGATAATGATTTTTTTTGCTAAGTCTTGATGCCTACCAAGAAAAAAAAAAAATTCGAATATTTGCCTAAGTATAGAGGCTAAAAGATGAAAAATGGAGATTTTGGCTAGGAATCGTGACATTTTCGAGAAGCTAAGTGCTAAGATTGAAAGGACAAGTGCTAAAGAAAAGTTGGATATGGCAAGAAATAAAATGAAGTGTGCCCAGCACAAAGGTGGAAGAGAAACTAAAATTTCCTAAAGTCTTGGATGTCTAGAGGAAAAATTGACAATTTTGGCCAGAGAAAAATGCACAAGGCAAGGAGAAAGGAAGGATCGCCCTTGGCCATAAGGAAGAGGAATTTGTCAAGCGTCAAAGAAATTCGCCCAATGAAGACATCCAGACAAGGATTTTGCCTAGGAAAATTCGACTGAGCAAGAGAAAATTTGACTTTGGTAGAACAAAATAGGCTCAGTGCAAGAGAAAAGTTGGCTATGGCAAAGAAAAACAGGGATCTGGCATAAAGTTTGTCGACGGAATGGCTTAAGTTTTGACTTGGCTAGACGAAATTGGGAATAAAATTGGAAAATAAACTTTTGGCCAAAGAAAATGAAGAGGAGATTGGATAAAAAAATAAATGACAAAGTCTTGAAAGTTTGCCTTGATAAAATAAACAAAACAAGTCTCAAAGAGTTCGACTTCTAGAGAGAGAGTATGGCAAATCAGTGAGAATTCCGACTTCGGGAGATTAAAATGGAGAATTAAATATGAAATATGCCCATGCCAAGATGAAAATTGCAAAGAGAGTATGGAATTCGCTTTGAAATGATAAATTCGACGCAAAATTCACCGTGACTTCAGGAGAGAGAGTGTTAAAAATTTAACTTCGGAGCTAGAATTCAGGAGAGAGAAAATCTGAATTTGTTTATTTTATTTCTTGCAGGTGGATGACGACACGAGGCGAATCTTCAAAGAAGAAGCAATGGCGTGGAATGGTGGCAAGTCTGCTTCAAGCCAAATGGAGTCAGGGAAAGAGGATGGGACAAGCATGAGAAAGTCCAACCTTGCCTAAGCATAGCATGTCCAAACCTTTGTAAGGCATGTTCAAGGCAAAATAAAGTTTGACCTGGATAAGAAAATGTCTTGAGCATCATGAAGTCCGACTTTGATTGAAGAAAACGTCCAAGCTCATGTAACGTCCGCCCAAGGAGAGGATGAGAAAATTAGCTAAAACTCAAAAAAAATTGGCTAAGTGTTGATACCTTGGGGAGAAGAATTCACTAAGTGTTGGACAGAAAACAGGAAGGATGAAGAGGAGTAAAGAGGAAATGAATAAAATCCTTGTCCAAGGATGGAATTTGTCCTACATAGCACAAGCCAAATTCAAAATTGAAGAAAAATCCACAGGCAAAGTTCATCCAAAACCTTGGCTAAATGTTGAATAGCCAGATGAAGATGTTACAAAATGAGCCTGAATAGCCAAAATTTGGCTAAGTCTGGGAAATACTTCATAGAAGAAATTCCAATTTCCTCCATTGTGGCAAAGCACGGAGGCATTCTTCTCCAAATTCTAGGCACTTGAAAGAAGCAATCAGGGCAACTTCTTGAGGGATTTCATCTCCTGAAGAATTAAAAACAAGCTTCCAATCAGAATCAGATGGTGACAGGAAGAGTGTTCCAAACACATCTCCATACTTAGACAATTTCTCGGCACAAATTGGAGAATTCAGAGAGGAAATCCAGGGGAACAACATCAACCCAATTCAAGCAGGAGGAATTTCAAAGCAACCAACTTCAAGCCCAGATACCTGCTCCAAGGGGAGACTTCCAGACCTCAAAGATTCCAGTACAGGTAAGAAGAAGAAATCAAAGTCTCAAAAGGAATCCAGGATCACAACTAGGAAGGAACAAGCACAACGGACAGAGTCATCGGCAGGAAAATATTCTAAGGAAAGCACGTGGAAGAAAAACGAAGCAACAAGGAAGACATCCAGCACGCTGAGGTGGCGCCTCGTCATCTTCCAACCAATCAAATTCTTCCAAATCAACATACAACAACTTTCTATTTTCTTGTTGATTTATATTTAGCAAAAAGGACAAGTGTCCTCAAATGAAATTTTCTCATTGGTCGAAAGTGACAAACCCTAATTAGGGTTTTATTTTGTAATGTCGGCCGTTGATTTGAAATCAATCTTGGCCATTGAATTGTAATTGGGGAGCCTATAAATTGAGCTCGCCCCCTCATTTGTAAAGTGTGGAGATGGGATATGAGATTGTTGCATTGAGGAGTTTGAATAATAAAAGCTCTTGAGCATGATTTGCCTTGAATAACTTCTTATTATCAAATAGTAAGCGAGGTTGCATATCTTCTTCCGCCATAGATAAAAGTTAAAGTTAGATTAGGTAGAATTTGCTTTGAAAGTTGGTTAATTGAATGAGAGATTGATTGTATTGATTCAATGGTGAAGTGTAGCTCATACTTTCTTCGAATGGATGATTTGCATTCGATGCGTAAAGTTAGCTTGAGCTCTTAATTGTGGAAACTTAACTTCAGCCTCATTCGAGGTTTGAAGATTATTATCACAACCCTTGAAGATTGCACCCATTTTGCGTATGTTGTCCTGCAGGAGGCAAAACAAAGTGTGGTTTATTCCCTTCACTGAATCCTTATTGTCTCTTGAGTTCTTAGGCATAGACTAGATTCTCCTAAACCCTATCCTTTTTGCCATTTTTTTTGAGATCCACATTGAAAGTCCTAATTGAGAGCCTTTAATGATAAATTCCCTAAGTCCTGAACTTGTGAAGATTTCCTTAACGTAAGTCCCCTTGTTTATTACTAGCATATCACAACGCCCATTGAGCTTATCCACATGTCGAGACCCGACAAAAGAAACCTTGGAATCGCCATATGATCTTCTCGCAATCTTAGCATACGCGGTGATTTTTCAAGAGAGGATAGAGTGTCTTTGGACATTTTATTCTGTGTGTTCGGTGGATGATAAAACGTACACCAACAAGTAGTTAAATAGATACATCATATTTGCAGACTTTGTGCTGTCTCATGCTGTATATTATCATTAGAATTATCTTACAAAAGGGTAGATAGGATTGCAGATTTTCAAGACTTTGCGCTTGAGGTTGTTTTCCCGTCCCGAAGGAAGTGACGGAAGTCTTTGAGCTTTCAGGAAACTTCATTTCCTTTCTACTGATTTTATTACAAACTGCTGTAAGAGTTTTATTTAGAAGTTAATCCTGCTTTTTCTGTAAAGAGAAAAGAGTTTATTCTTTCCTGAAACAAGAGGAGAGATTGTCGTTTCACCCATATTTGTTTTTAGTTATTTAGATAGGGGGAGCCTTCCCTTAAATAGGAGAGTTTAACTCACACACTGTGTTGAAATCACCATTTTGCCAAACCTCCTAAGTTTACAAAATATTCAACCAACACAAACATGCATTCAAAGTAAACAAGACCTCAAATGCAGACATATTGGCTAAGGATGACTTACCTACTATTCACAAACTGACTCAGTTCACACAATCTAAGGTGTGTGTTTATGCTCAGATAGTTACATTTACCGGTTACCCGACCAAGATCTTCTCCCGAGTGATACTTCCCCTCCCCCTGGAGAAATGGACGTTTACCTGCAACCACTAGCACATGCCTTGGCAGTCAATCGTTCACAACAATAAGCAGCATATATAAGCATCTTCAAAGTTAGAATAACAATAATTCAATAACCATCTATTCTCATTTATGCAGTATTTCACCATGAATAACATCAACTAAGATAACATCAAATGAAGCAACATCAAGTGAGATAACATTCATATTGATAACAAGGTACAAGCATCATTAATTCATCTCCGGAATTCACATTACATTCACATTTGCCCTATGTTGTAATGGTAAATAGTAACTTCACAATTTGGGGTGTAACAAGTACCATCAATATTTTGTGCATAGCAAATGAAGATGAGGATGGAGGTCATTCTGTTTGGAACAAATTTTCACCTCCTTCATGTTCAACATCCTTAGATTTATCTTCTTCACTCCAATATTTTTGGTGCTTGTTTTGAGGCAGAAATAGATGGTTAGGTAAGTGTGTTGCAACTGCTCTCCTCATTGAAGACAATATCTTTATTAATGTGCAGCTTCTTTCTTGTTGGATCTATGAGTCGATAACCCTTCAACTGAGTTGTACACTTCAAGGACTTGTTATCCAACTTCTTTTGCATCAAGGGGATGTGCATGAAAGTTACACACCTAAACACCTTGAAATGTGAGATGGAAGGCTTTTTCTTGGTCCAAGCTTCTTTAGGAGTGATGCCATCTACACCTTTGTGGGTGCCTTGTTCAAAAAATACACTGTTGTATGGATTTCTTCATCCTAGAATGGAGGAACCAGCTTTGCATCATTCAACATACTTTGTACCATTTCCATGATGGTATGATTATGACTCTTTGCAACACTATTTTAATGACATATATATGCAATGTTTAACTGTCTTTTTATTCCATGTTCTTTATATATTCTAAGAACTCATTATTGTTGAATTTCCCCCTAGATTTGAGTAGATGGCAACTAGATGATCTTTCAACAAGGGTTTGAAATTCCTTGAATTCTTCAAATGCTTGAGCTTTGCTGGTCAAGTAATATATCCACATCTTCTTGGTGTGATCATTCATAAATAGTTGAAAACACCGAGTATGATTATGACTTGGTGCCATTGGTCTACACAAATCTATAGGCACCAAATCCAAAGGACCAGGGCTTTGCTTTTCAACAGTAGAAAAGGGAGCTCAATATTGTTTCTCAACACAACAATTCGAGCAAAGATCATCAATTTTTTTGATGGAGGAAGTCCTTGCAGCATATGTCTACTTAAAGGAAGAAGATAGTCAATATTGAAATGGCTAAATTGCCAATGCCAGAGTGTGGTGGATGAATGTATAGCTTCATTGTTAGGGCTTTTTCATAACGGTAAACATCAAGTTAAAACATTTTTCCAACCATTGAGGCATGGTCATCAACTACTTGATTTTGAGACTAGTCTTGACCATCTTGTTGATCAACTCAACTTTTAAGTTGTGCTCAAGTAATTAAATTATTGACAAGAGGTTCTTAGTGAGCCCTGAAACATTAAGAACCTTCATAAGTTGACATTTGTGGGTTTTGAGTGGTGGTGAAATGTCACCAACACTTGGAGCTTCATAAGTAGTATCATTTCCCAATAAGATATGTCCATACGAAGTAGAATCGGTCAAGGTGAGGAACCACTATTTTTTGCTTGCCTTATGTCAAGAGGCACCCAAATCAATATACCATAGTAATGGTGCTGAAGAGGATGTGAATGTTTCTGCAACACATAAGAAGTCCTCTTCTTCAAAATCTTCTGTGGAAACAACATTTCCTTGTTGCTTTTGGGATTTTTTTTTTCCGATGGGGATTCTTCCTTTTGCCTCCTTGGGATTTTTGGTGTGACTTTTGCTGGCTTGATTCCCCATTTGCAAAGGAGTTGTAACAAAACTCTTAAGAGTGTATGCCCTTTCTTGCCACAAAGTAGTCAATTAATGGGTTGTGAGAGTGTTCTAAGTCTCCTACAAGACAGTACACATGAATGCGAAAGAATCCAAACATTAGTATGAAAATTCACCTTGCAAAGATACCAATTTGGTGACCAGTTGAGGCAAATTGCACTCTAGGTTTTAGACCTTGTGAGCAGGTGCCCTATTTTGATATACTTGGGGTCCTAAGACCTTTCTTAGCCTTGTAAAATTATTTGGTGAAGTCTTGCTGGAAGGAAAAGGCCACCATTCACTTGGCTCCCTACCCTTGACTGCATCGTTTACTCACTATGAACGAAGACTGCAAACTTCTACCTTCAACAATTGTTTTATAAGCCATGTATGGAGTCCAAATAATTGATAAACATTACACATAAGTTAGCTTTTGTATAACTGATATGCTGGGTTATATAAGATCAAAAAAAAAATTGCAAATTAGTTGTGTTCTTTGCTATCATTTTTTTTCTTGAACCATGCAAAATTCCAAGATTGGTTCAGTAAACAAAGAATCTAGTGAGAAAATAACTAAATCTTAAGTCTCTCAATGAAAGCGAGTAAATATTTTAACACTATTTGCCTGGTCTATCAGCCATCTGAAATGGGATTTATATAATATGCATCTTGATGTGCATTGAATTCATGCATTCATCTCTTCCAAAGCTGTAACCATTTACTGTATTTGACCTGTTTTGTTCTTCTGAAAGTTATGGAAAACAAACATTATTCTTCCTCTTGAATTTGGTTAAGAACAATTCTTTTTTCAGATATTCTTCATCTTAAGATTTCTTATTATTCAGGCAAGCTCTAGGGTTGAGCTTGACTTACCTTTTATTTTTAGGTATATGATTCTTGAGACTAATTGAGTGCAGGCAGTACTTGTTCTGTATGTTCTATCTGCTGTGGGAAGAGCAATGTCAGGCGCTACAGTTACATATGCAGGTACTGGATAGCTTTAAAAAAAAAGTACTTTGATTGTTTTAGTTCTGCTATTGTAGGCTATGAATTTACAGGTTCTTTCAAGTAGTAAACTTATTGTTTGTTTGTGGTAAACAGCATTGTGTCTTGCCTCAGTGACATTCTTTGTCTCAAAGTTGTTAGCTGATGTGAGCTATCTGCCTCCTTTCATCAATAGAAGAAGTGCTAGTAACACGACTACGGAACAAGAAAGTTGAATTTGATTTTAAGTAGAGACAGGCACATCGAAGTTGTTGACTGTTGTGAATTGTCTGCCTCCTTTTATCAATAGAAGTGGTGCTCCTAACAGGACAGCAAGACAAGAAATCTGATTTTGGTTTTAAGTAATGGCAGCAAATTAGTTGCCTTTAAAAAATTAAAGGTGAAGGTGTATCATGGAGTGAAATTAAGTTTCTGTCTTGAAAAGGTGTTTTTTGGAGTCGCATTCAGTTTACTAACAATTTATAATTCTTTATTCTGTCTTACACAGAAAAATGAAAACCACTGTCTGTATGTACACACTCTTTTTTTTGTTATAAACAGTTTTGAATTTTTGCTGAAAGTTACACGTGGCCATGGATTTTGGCCATTCCCATCAAGATTTGAACGTGGGCCATTGCCATAGTAAGGGCCTGTCCTTACCAGTAGACCACAGCGCAATGAATAGATGTTTAATTTGCTTTCCTATTTTTTACCATGTATATTTATGAAAAACATACAACTACAAATTTAATAATACTGTAGTGTGTAGGTCATCATTCACAATGCAGATTTGTGAAATGAATTTATGGAGCCAACTGCATACAATATATATTTTTTGATAGGTAAATTGTGGACTTGGGGTCCACTCCTGTTTATATTAAACGCCAAAAATATAAACATTGTTCTTAGCATCGACCCTTTAAGAGGGGTGCAGTGAAATTACAAAAAAGAACAGCTAATACTACTGGCCAATACACTTTCCCTATAATATCTATTTACATCCATGGCAGGTGGCTGCTGTAGCATATAAAGTTAACCTTACATAACAACTTTCTCCTCTTTGAAATCCAACAGTGCTGGATCCCTCAACATGTTTTTCTCCTCTTTGAAATTGAGCGGTGTTGAGACAAATAAGGAAGCATGTAGAACAGCTCACAAACTGAACTTGAAAACATTTTCCAACCTCTGGACAGAAATAGGCCAGAGAAAAGCTATTAGCCTTCAATTGAAAGACAAGTGGAAACTCAGCTCCATTGCTGCACACTGCAATTACCAGAGCAAATTAATATGCCCAATGCAATCTATCAACCACCTTTTAATATGCATTCGACTTGTGCCAATCGCGAAAAAAAATTCTCCCCATGCCTGCAATCTAAGTTACCTTCCTTGAAGTGATACAATTAAATGCTTAGACTTTAGATCTTCCCACGATGTGGAAGAGTGATCAATAATAATTGTCATGTTCAATTGCATAATTGGTGAGGAAGTTGGCTTCCTTATTCGTCTCCTTGTAGCAATGTGAAATATTGTAGGAGTCCAAGGCTTCCGAAAACGGCCATGCACTCTGTAGAATGTTAGCCACCTTCTAGTTTGGGGAAAATTTCTTCCTAATGACACATATGATTACCATAGAATTGCCCTCAATGGAAACTTGCTTTATGCCATATTTGGCACAAATCTGAAGACCAAGTAGAAACGCTTTGGGCGTCAAATTTGTTGTTGGTGCTGAACATTAATTTCTTCGAAGCTGCACGAATCAAGTTGCCACCCTCATCCACGACTAAATATCTTGCTCCGGAAAACCTTGGTTCCCTTGACACCCCAACAAAATATAGCTAAAAATCACTAGGGGGAGGGGGAGACCACTTAATACTTTCACGGTTAACTTTTAGGGAATTAACTCAAAAGACCCCATGAGTAGGGGGAGGCTTCAAATTAGGCCAAGATCTCAATGTCTCTCTATCCCATGGAGAAAAGGTTATATGTTTTGCAGACAGCTCCATTACTCTATTCATCATTACCTCTCAATTGCAATTTCAAGTTTGGACAGGAATGAAGATTTCAAAAGCTGCTGGTCTGAAAAAGTTATTCTATTGCGCTCCTGCCAAATCTGCCACATTGTAATTTATGGCCAATTATCTATACACAAGAGAGGATTGAATTCTGCTCCACAATTGGCCAACTCTTGAAGTCTAAAAGGTTGCCAATTAGGGCTCCAAACCAACCTAATCTAGCATATAACCATCTCCAGCATTTGATTGTGAAAGGGCACTCCACAAAAAGACGATTCACAATTTTTTTTGCTGCTGGACATAAAATGCATTTTGATGTGCCTTCAATTCCAATCTTTTAAGCCTATCCATAGTGAGAATTTTTTGGGAGTGTTGACCATATGAAAGCCATGGCCTGGGGGCGGGGGGAAGCTTTATTCCAACATTTTTCTGCTGGCCAATCTGCTGAGGGAGGAGTCAAAGCCATCTTGTAGCTGAGATTTATTGAATACTCACCATGCACAAGACCATGGGATATAATCATCAACGTCACTTCTGAAAATTTTCCTTAGAGATAGCTCATTTCTTAGAATAAGACATTGAATTTCTAGAATAGCAATCCCAAGAAGATTCTTCCATCACCAATCTTATACTCCACTGAAATTAAAACTACATACATAATCTCTTCACTTTGTGACCTCAAATTAAGAGAGTATCTTCCCTGCTTTTGATAAATCATCAATATACTCCAAGGATGGATACCTGTTCCACAAATCTTCCCAAAAGTTTGCTTTGACACCATTTTGGATTTCCTAAGATGATTGGTTACAATGAATTTGCAATTGACCATGAAGTTCCACATATGTGAGCTTTTAGGGGAACTGCCTCTATAAATATTCTAAAAGCATCTTCCAAATCAAGATATTTCTTTTGAAGGATCTTGCTCCATTTCAAATTGTGATTAGCAAACCAATCTGTCTCCTAGAGGTATGTTTTGGATTTCCACATGCCTGAACCGAAGACCTCCATTTGACTCTGGGGAACAAACAGTATCCCTTGCAATTAGTGGGATCTTCCTTTTATCTTCAAACCCATGATTGCCAACGGAAATTTCACATGATTTTTTCCACTTCCTAAAATATCTTTGAAGGCATTTGAAGACAAGACATCAAGTAAATCAAAATGGTGGAGAGGATTGATTTTACCTGCAAAGAATAGCAGTATCCCTAGCAATTAGTGGGATCTTCCTTTTATCTTCGAACCAACGATTGCCAAAGGAAATTTCACATGATTTTTTCCACTTCCTAAAATATCTTTGAAGGCATTTGAAGACAAGGCATCAAGTAAATCAGAATGGTGGAGAGGATTGATTTTACTTGCAAAGAATAGTTGCTCGCCCTAGAGAGAGGGAGAGGGAGAGGGAGAGGGAAGAGAAGAATAAGATCACCAATCACATTTAGAAGGATTCAATTCCCTTCTCTGAAGTAACAAAGTGTTAAGAAATGTTCTAACAACATTCCTTACAATTAATAGATTATATATTTCCTTTCACAACACAATGGAAGAGATAAGAGTAATCAAAACATACATTTTTCCAACTCATTTCATTAATGAAGGTAAGAACATCACAAGGTAAAACATTGTTTATCCACTTAATGAAACAAACTAGTGACTTCATTGAGGAGGGAGATATACAAACACACATTTTCCTTACTAGATACTTACACATAAGCTTATCTTTCGTTCAAGGGTAAAAGAAACTAAATGCATATCTATAGATCCCATACCATCACTTGAACACCACTAATAACTAGAGGAGAATACTTCCATACACACACAACACTATTCTATCTCAAGTATAAAAGAGATCAAACACAACACACAAAGATCAATTCTTCTTTCAAGAAGCATTTTTATCAACTAGAAAGACACGAGGCACTTTCTCTATGTGATACACACTACACTATACAATTGTTGCAAGCCTATTGCAAATTTGCTACAAGTCTATTACATGTTAATGCAGGTTTGTTAAAGGTTGCTACACGTTTGTTATAGGGTACTACAAGTCTACTTTTGGGTTGCTATAAGCTTGACTACTGGTCAAAGCCCAAGCAAGAACAATATAACCATAAGACAATAAATATAAAACTATTTTTATGATTAATCTATCATGCAAAAATAATTATATTTATCAGATAAACTCCACTATTTATATATTATATTTTATAATATCATAATGTACTTATTTTTATATAATAATAACATATACTTACCTCACATTATTAGAACATTTCTCATATATTAAAAATGTGATTTTCATTAACATGAAATTATAAATATTATAAAATATCATAAAAGAAATTTTTATAAAATGTTTTCCACTTTAATTTAAAACTCAATACGATGGTTTATGCTTAGCATCATATCAATCATATGCCTAGCAGTGTAATGCCCCAAGCCACACACTTAAGGACATTAGCCAATCAAACGTTTTTTTGAAACAACAATGACCAAGATGTGATAACATGTCACACTTAATAACGAGCACACAAGTGTCAAACACAATGACACAAGGACACTAACAAACAAAACAAACTCACCATTTCTATGAGCAAGGTGACACTAGCAGAGGACATCCAAATCACATGATGAACCTACATAGTGGAAAATGACATCCTACAACAATCGAGTACTAACCCACAATTGCGTTCTCTCACGAACACAAGGGTATGATGAGAGAATCATTAACCTCAAATCCCCACCAAAACACACTTACGAACTCTTGCAACACCCAAGGAAACCCATACAAATGATGGAATGACTAGGAGCTACCACATCTCAACTAGATGATGCAACCATTAGTTCTCGGGTGAGGAGTAGGATGAGGGTAACATTCATCTCTGATCCACTCAAAAATATTGTTAACAACACCTAAACACAAGGACTCCTTAGTAGAAGATGCCATTGATGTAAACTTGAGCACTTACAAGGATCAAAATTTAACACAAATTGCTACTAGCATGAACTCAAAATAAAAATTTGTTCATTACAATCTCCTCTCAAAACATTTTGATGTGTTCATGCTTAGTCTTATGTAAACTTGATGGGTTTAGATCCTTCTCTCACTATTCATCATTTGGTATTTAGACTAAATACCAAACTAATCAAGTAAAATCTCTACAAAATACACCCCAATATTACTCCATTGGTTAAAGAAGAACTTCAAAAACTATTAGATGTTCTCTTCATTAGGCTTATTGACTACTCAAGATGGATCTCCACTATTATATCAATTTGAAAGAGGATGAAATCCATCTATCTTTTGTCATACTTCCATGATATTGACAAAGCCTTTCCCTAAAGATGATTTATCTACCTAACATAACATAACCATTGATCTTCTAGTTTTATGGCATGCTCTCTCTCATGGATGATTTATCAAGCTATAATCAAATACAAATTGCACTAGAGGATCAACATAAGACTACCTTTATAACACTTTAAAGAACTTTTGTTATCAAGTCATGCCTTTTGTCCTAAATAATGCAATAGAAACTTATTAGAGAGCTATGATAGTAATAGTATATGACATGCTTCATCATGAAGTCAAGGATTATGTTGATGACATTCTAGGAAAGGCTAAAACTAGAGTAGATCAGACTATTGTCATATGTCACATATTTTAATGACTAAGAGAATACAAAGTTCACTTGAATTTAAGAAAGTGTATCTTTGGCATTGTTTGCTTCCTTCATTGACTAATAAATCTGGTGCAACTAACACATGCACTCAAATCAACAAATCAAGATATCCTCTATCAAGTGACTCATAAGTTATGAGGGTTATAGTTATAATGTTAGACCAGGGACATGTCTTCTTGGATGGTATCTATACAAGTTTCCCTAAGTGGTTGAGTATAAAAATTAAGTTTGTGATTCAAAAAAGAATTCATATCAAAAGCTTTAGAAACTTCTACAATAGTTCTTATGGGTTAATCATAATGCTACAAATTCTATTGATAATAATAATCACCAATTTCTATGGGTAACATTTACCTTTACTACCAAATAACCAACAATCTAAACTTGAATATAATAAAACATAATTATTAATGCTAATAAAAAGTCACAGTATTACCTCAAGTGGGTCCTTTCTTGGGCTTTTGTACTCCTACTTTACATGAATATCAATCAATATTTTTTATCATTCATTCCTTCACATCCAAATCAACATCAACTGATAAATAATTGCTTTAGATTACCATACCGAAAATGATACAAGTGCCAATAAAATCACCATTGTTTTTTTTACAAAAACCTTCTATATATATAGAGAGAGAGAGACTTAGTTCTAGCTGACTAATACTACTTTTATTGGACCAATTGGAAGTTCTTAACAACCTAGATTATAATTGTCAACTCATTCCCATAAAATAGGAAGAGGATTGTTATATTTTAAAAAAATAAATAGAAAACTCTAGTAGAATTAAATCTTTTAGGAAATAGAATCCTAAAAAATTCTTTAATTATGATTAGAGAACCAAAATTATTAGCATGTATAGATAAATGTCATAGTACGTCAAACAAAAGAACCATTGTACTGTGTCATTATTTGTCATTGTGAAGTTCCTTCCCACTTTTCATGGCAGAAATTGTTATTGTGGATAGATGGTTGATGACTAAAATTAAAGCTACATGTTCTAGCTTCATTGGTTGTAGGCGCTCAATCCCTTGGCTACATGCAGTCACTCCTATAACTATGAATCTGCAACGGTCCTTTGGCTATGCTTTTTTTGCTACCTTTGTTGTATGAAGTGTTAGTTCCTCCAAGACACTTATATGCTACAATTACCACAATTATTAAAATATACTACCACATTTTGGAAATAACCATCTAAAAATGTAAACATTTATCAATTTTAGTGCTTTATGCCTTGAAAGTTAGCCATAGAGTCTAGTAATGTCTAAGGAAATGTTTCATGGAACAATAAATAAACATAGCAAAAAATTTACTAGACTCATCACTCCCCTCAATTTAATGGGTTTCTTGTCCTCAAGTAGGTGAGGGCATTTGGTTTTACAATTGACCCAATATTCTAAAATCCTCTAGGTCATTTCTCCCTTCCTCTTGATTTAGATAGACCCCTTTTTGGACTTCCAACCATTCCCATCATGAAATTTATCTACTAAATTGTGTGTGCTTCTCTCCTACCAGTGTGTTATAGGAAACCAAAGGAGTGGGGGCTAAAAGACTAGTGGTAATCAAGTAATCACGTGCCTTCCTTATATCTAGATATATCTATGTGCTTATTAATTATTGCAAAGTAGTTGAAACTAGAGGGGGTTCTTCCCTTCTGAGTTCCTTTTTTAAATCATTTCATCTGAATGCACAAAATCCTAATGCTGCCCTTCCTTCCTTCCTATATAGCCAATTATTTAAACATTGCATAATTAGCTTGTTTGGTTGCTAGAATTTTCCTTTCCACCTTTGGCTTCTCTACTAGTGCGATCCATTATTTTACCAACCTTGGTGGGTCCTTTGTTTCTCCCCTAATCTTTAAAGATTCTCATTTTTATAACTCATTATATTATTGCAATTGGAGACCCCTATTTTTCTCATTTTGGATGAATAATGCCAGAGCCTTTATTTGGACATCATCTACATAAATTAATGGGTTCTATTTAGTTTGAAAAGGCACAACAAACTCATGTAAGTAAAACTCACAAAGTTGATTATGCAATTCTAGAGTGGAATTTTGAAAGATGGAAAAGAATGCCCTAGGTTTTGTCATGGAATGTGGAAGATCACATTATGTTTAAATGAATTAAAAACTTATGAATTGTTCTTTCAAGAATAATGTGTATACTCTAGCTGGTGGCCTACAACTCACAATTTGTGGTGTCAATGTGGCCACCTATTCAACCTTATTTTTTATTATGTCTATTTCCTTAACCTTTTATTTTAATTCATTTTCAAAATTTTGTTGCATTTGCTCTTTTTCAGTTGTCCATTTCATTTACATTACTTTCATTGCCTCAACCTATTTTCATAATATCGATGCAATACAAGGCCAAGATAATTGTAGGGAAATTACTTATGGATATGACTATTGTGTAGGCCTCATATTTCCTTTCTCTATCTCTAAAATTTCCATCTAGGCTCATTTATCTAGTCCATTCCCCTTCTACTGATATGTTTGGAGATATTTTTCTATTTCTTTTATTTTCTCCATAGTCGCCTGTAGTTGATCAACTAGTTGACTAGTCTCTATAATGGACTCTTTATCCTTATTTGATTTTGAAGAAGGAATTGCTTCCATTTGGTACTGAGATTTTTCAAGTGATTCTAAGCATTCCCTTCTTATAAATAATTCTTCTCTTGTTGAGTCTATGTTTGATTCTAGAAAACCCACTATTCTTTGGAGTCAAGTGCCTACTACCACTCCCTTTTCCTTAATGTGATGAGAGTGCCTTGAAGTTTTTGAAAGAGATATTTGTTTCTTTGAAGCCCTGGGTGAAGGTAAATTTGTCCTCTACTTCTTTGCTAAAAGTGGAACAATAGGTGTTGCATGTTGATCGGAAGAGGTGCTAGTTGGTGAAGGTGCTTGCTCAGAAGGCATCTCCTAAACTAGGGGAGTTGTTTTACTAGAGGTTATTGCATGCAAAGGAGTATGTGATGCATTCTCAAGACCAAGGTTGTGTGTTGGAGAGTGTGTGGTTAGAAGTGGTTGCATGTTGGGGGAAGGCCACATGTTCCTCCTCTTCCTTTTTTTCCCATCCCCTTCTTAGGTTCCAATTGAGGATTTTTGAACCTCAATCACTGGTTGTGAGGCCTAAAATTTCACCTATTCCTTATATTGTCCAACCCCCAAAACTCTTCCCAAGATAATTCCAAGAATTGGAAACACAAAATTTTGATCAATAATTATATCAAACAATGGTGCAATAATACAAAAACATAGAGAATTATACAATCTTTACTCAGCTCTTTGCTTTGCAACTTTCCCACCCTTGTTTTTTTTAAATCCTTTGTTCTTGATTTGAGTTGACTGCCCGATGGGACGGTCAGGCGAGGGACTTGGGATGGCTCCCCATTCCAGGAATGTTGTCCCTTTGTTTGGTGTTGTGTCTACTTTAGTAGCTTCCAATGTTGTTCCCCATGTTGGTTCCCCTTCTTATACCTTTGTCCCTTCTCCTAGGGGAAGGACATTTGGTACTTCTGGCAAGATTCCTCTGTCGCCGTCTTTTGGTTTAGACTCTTTCTTCTATGAAGAAGAACCGACCTCTTTTGTGGATAAACTATTGGGTGTTAGCTCGCCAACTATGGGAAAACTAAATTCAGAGTTTTCTTCTTGCTCAGTTACTAGTTGGGAAGTTGATGTACCTAAAGCATTGATGATGAAGGAAATGGACGACCTCAAGTTGTCATTGGTTGGCAATTTTCTGGCGTATAGGTCAAATATTGAATAGGTATGACTCTAAGCTACTTCTATTTGGAATCTAAAAGGAAGCGTCTCTATCAGTGCAATGCTCAAAGGTATCTTCCTTTTTTCATTTGTAGTTTATGAAGATATGTTAAAGGTATTAATGGGAGGAACCTTGGATTTTGATGCAGGCTTCAAGAAATTCCTCTCTTTGTGTAAATGGAAACTAGGCTTTGACCCTTATGCAGACTTGGGTGCTACAACACTTACATGAGTACACTTTCTAGGGCTACCCCTCAAGTTTTGGGAGTTGGGAATCCTGAAAGGGATTGCCAACTCTTTTGGAAGTCTCCTGGAGGTTGACAAGATAATGCAAGAAAAGTCCTACCAGCCTCTGTTCTCCTTCAGTCAAAGTTTGGTAATTGGTCCCAACCCCTTGAGCATGAAAATGCAAGACAGTTCTATCAGTTATGCAAGAAATTTGGTCGCCTTATAGATTCATGTAATAAAATGACTGAAGAGGTGCCCAATGAAGATATGCAATCCCTAGTAGAGCTAGAGATTAAGGTTTCTAAGGTTGATTCTGTTGCACCCCCCATAAGGATGTTTGTGTCTAGGAGGGAGTTATTGTCCTAAAAAACCCCCTAGGGAATGATGCTTTTTCCTTAGGAAGGGAAGTTGCTTTCCACGATCCTCTTGTTTCTTGAGTCCGGGATAGTAAGAAAATCAAGGAAGTAGCCTTAGGAGAAGGAATCCCAACCCTGGGAGTGCAACAAGGTATGAAACCAAAGGCAGATGAGGAAACTCCAAAAGAAAATTCAAATGAAGAGATAGAAAGGACTAAGAGGAAGGCCAATGAATGGGCTCATGATAAAGTTGATCTTGATTCTAATGAAGTGGATGGGATGAAGGGGAAATTCCAACTATTGTGTCATTTGCGCCTTCCCTATCCTCGGGGGATTTCTCCTTTCTGTCTCAAAAGGACTTGGTGGAAGCCTAAGTGACTCTTTGGCTATTTTGTGCTTTCCCCCTCATTCCAGTGAAAGAGAAGAAGAGGAGGAATGGTTACAAGCCTCAACTAATTCAAAAAAGAAAAATAAATTGAATGTAGGTGGAGGAAACAAGGTTGGAAGACCTTCCCAAAAGGAATCAAGGAATAAAGATACAGTGCAGGATGTGGCATTTGGTAGACAAAAAATTTTGGACTCGATCACGGGTTTGAATTCCAAAAAGAAGTAATGTTGGATGATCTCCTAACAACCTCTTGATGTTTCTGTAACAATTTTGTTCTAATAATGAAGTTTCTCTCCTGGAATATTAGGGGCCTTAATAGCCCTTATAAATCTTTTTTGGTCAAAACATGTATTCTAGATAATAAAGTGGATGTTCTGCTTCTTCAAGAAACAAAAATGAAGAAAGAGACCTTTGACAAGGCGGTTTTGAAAATATGGCCTAGTGCGATTACTTTGTGAGTGAGGCTGAAGGGGCCTCGGGGGGGAACAATCACTCTATGGAATCCTTTTAAATTTAAAGGGACTTTGGGATTTGCTGGAAAGAATAGTATAATGGTGTCTTTGGAAGATCTATCTTCTCTAGAGAAATGGAATTTAATCAATATCTATGCCCCCAACTTTAGTAGGTATAGGCTGCAATTATGGGATTTTCTGAATGATGTTAGAAAAAGCTGACTAGATGAATATTGGATGTTGGGAGGTGATTTCAACTCTCCTCTTTTACCCTTAGAGAACTCGGGACGTTGGATGACTATACTGAAAGTATGATGGAATTGGTTGGCTTCTTTAATTATGTCGAGCTTTTTGATGTTCCTCTATTGGGTTCCAAATTTACTTGGTCTAATAGAAGGCTTGGTAATCAGTTGATTCAAGTTAAGCTAGATAGGTTTCTTATCTCTTCAAATTGGAATATCTCCCAACATCTTTCACTCTTTGCCTTCCCAAGATCTAGTTCAAACCATAATTCATTTTTTCTTAAAAGAAATGTTGATCATAACAAAGGTCCTTTCCCCTTCAAATTTGAACTAATGTGGACTCTCCATCTTGAATTTTCTGCCCTAATAAAAAATTGGTGGGTTGAACCTATGAGAGGCACCCCTATGTTTAGCCTGGTGGAAAAGCTGAGAAAAATCAAGCAAAGAGTGAAAGGATGGAATAAATTAACCTTTGGAAACATATTTGAAACTAAAAAATTCTTGGGGAACATCTTAAAGGAAGTGTAGGATAAAATGGAGGTTGGTCTTGTGGACAAAGATATTTGCACTCACGAACGTAATCTTAGATCTCAATGTTTTAAGGTCAACAAATAGGAGATTTTTTGGAAGCAAAAATCTTGGGTCCAATGGCTTACTGAAGGAGACTAAAACACAAAATTCTTCCACCAATCCATTATGAAACACAGAAGCAGGAATATGATAAGAATGCTTAAGAAAGAAGATGGCACAATAGTGACAATTGAAAGAGAAATAGCTGAGGAAGTTGTGAATTTCTTTTCCTCCTTCTAGAATGCTCCAGGGGATGCTAACCAAGTATTTGACAATTTCCTTGAAGTGATTCCTAAAGTTATTACTAAGCAAGATCTTAAGGTTATGACTGATGTTGTCTCTATTGAGGAGGTTAAAAAGGCTATTTTCTCCTTTGGGGTTTACAAAGCCCCAGGGCCTAATGGGTTCCCTCCAACCTTTTTTCAGATATACTGGGATATTGTTAAAATTGACCTTTTCAATGCTACTAGAGATTTCTTTAGATTAGGTAGACTTCTCAATAAATTAAATGCAACCTTCATAGCCCTTATCCCCAAGGAGGAAGAAGCTTCATCTATAAAGGACTTCAGACCCATTAGTCTCTGTAACATAGTGTATAAAATTTTCTAAAAGATAATTGTCTTCAAACTAAAAGCAATGTTAAGAAAAATGATAGCCCCAAACCAAAAAGGATTTTTCCAAGGAAGAAACATCTTAGATGCTATTATTACCAACCATGAAATCCTTCACTCAATGGACCTAAGTAAAAACCTGAGGATAGCCATGAAAATTGACATTTCAAAGGATTATTACAGAGTCTCCTGGCCATTTCTCTTTGTTGTTTTCAAGAAATTTGGGTTTGATGGTAGATTCCTCAAGTTGCTCATTTCTTGTGTTACCACCCCTATGTGCTTGATTCTTATGAATGGAATCCCCCAGGGTTTCTTCTCATGTGGTCATGGTTTAAGACAAGGAGACCCCCTCTTCCCCTATCTATTTATTATTGTTGATAAGGTCCTTTGAAGGAATATTCAAAAGCTCATTGATTCTAAAGTTCTAAGAGGAGTTAAAGTTGCTTCGTCCCTCCCACCTGACTCCCATCAACAGTTTGTTGATGATACTATACTGTTTGGAGAAGCCTCAATTAGTGAATCCAACCAATGGAAATATATTTTAAATGACTATGCTTATGTTTCTAGTCAACATATTAACTATGATAAGAGTAAGATTTACTTCTTCAATGTTGATCAATTAGTGAAAGAAAGAGTGGTTCAGATCTTGGGTTGCGAGGAAGTTGTTCTGCTTGCTGCTTACCTTGGGCTCCCTCTGATATCAAGAAAACTAGATAATAATTATTGGAATTACTTAATTGAAAGAGTCCAAAAAAATCTAGCAGGTTGGAAAGGTAAACTTATAAGCCTAGCGAGGAATATACAATTGCTAAAAGCTTCTCTTCAAAACATCCCGGTCTGCTGTTTGTCTCTTCAAAATTCTGGCCTTCATTAGGGAAAAAATAGAACAAATACATAGAAGATTCATGTGGTCTGGAACATAAGAGAAAAGCATATTGGCTTTGGTTGGGTGGGAGAAAGTGTGTACCCATAAAAATGTTGGAGGACTGGGGATAAGGAGAATTAAAATTTTCAACAAATCCCTCACTGCCAAGATGGGATGGAGTCTCTTGGAAGGGACTAGGGATTGGGTAAAGATCTTTCAAGCAAAATATCTTAGGAACAAAGATCCTAGTTGTTTCCTTACTTCCTCTGATCTGCCTTATGGATCTATTTTTTGGAACCATCTTATCAAAACCAAAAGTGTGTTGTAATTGGGTGTGAGAAAGTGGATTGGCAATGGGAAGGACATTGATTTTTGGAAGGACCCTTGGGTTTTTTGATCCCCCTCTTTCTTCATTAGATGGTTTAAACCCCCTCAAATAGAGTCTAACTAGAATTTGTGGAAAAAAGGTGGCAGACTACATCAATTGGGAGAATGATGAACCAAAATGGAAGGAATTTAATAGATTTCTTAGGAGTTCCAACTTGAGATGTCAAAGATAGCTTAATTGGGATCTGGAGGTGCAAAGGCTACATAGCCTCATTGGGGAGGTGACTTGGTTCTCTAAAGAAAGGAAAGATGAATGGTTGTAGATTAGGAACCCCTCTAGTTGCTTCTTAGTTAAAAATGATTATAAGGAACATGAGAAACCTCTTACTGATTACAAAGAACTTCATTGGGACAAGGTGTGGATAAAAAAACTTACTCTGAAAGTAAACTGTTTCTAGTGGGCTACTTCACATGGAAGAATCTTAACTATTGATAACCTTGTGAGGAGGGGGTTTTAGTTAGTTAATAGATGTATCCTCTGTAAGAAGGAAGAAGAGTTTGTAATGCATTTACTCTTCCAATGCCATTACTCTAGAGAAGTGTAGTCTTTTTTCCTCCCTTTGTTGCTCACAGATTGGGTGTTCCCCCTACTATGAATTCTTTTGTTTAAAGTTGGTCTAATTTCCCTTACTCCCATAAGATTATAGTGGATTTTTGGAATAAAGCCCCCCTTTCATAACTTGGGGAATTTGGAAGGAAAGAAATAAGAGGATTTTCATGGAAGTTGAGAGAAACAACTATGAGCTATGTATGCCTATAAAGGCCTAGATACAGGAAAATGTGGAAATTGGAGGGTATAGCTACTCAAAAGTCTGGCCGACCTATAAATAATTAAGAATCAAGTAGATATGGGGAATAAAGAAGGACCTTATCAATCTCAATTGGTCCACATTTTCTAGTAGGAAGTCAATTGTTTGGAATCCTCTTGAGAGGGAATGGATTAAGTGCAACTTTGATGGGTGCTCAAAAGGAAATCTTGGCATTCCAGGGGCAGGAGGGTTGTTGAGAAACTACCTGGGAGATTGCATAGTGGGATATGGAAAAAATTGGGTATTTGTACCAACAATAAAGTAGAGGCAATGGTTGTATGGAGAGGAATAAAGATGCTTAGAGACTTTGGTTTTAAGGTGGTCATATTGGAAGGAGACTCCAAATTAATAGTCGACATCTTGAAAGGTGGTGTTGCGACTCCTTGGAAACTAAAAGACATTATTGATAATTTCAATGCCCTAATGAAATTCTTCAGTCGTTGTTGTATACGACATGTGTTCAGGGAAGGTAATCTCTCTACTAACTGTACAACCAATGAGACACTCAAGTGTAATAGGTGGACCCGATGGGAGTACAATCAATTGCCTTTGTCAATGAAATACAAAGTGCTCAAAGACAAAAATTTTAATGTTTATAACTTATAAAGTTGGTTAAAGGGATCGGTATAGGGAGACTATGTGATCTCATGTTAAAAAGGGCTCTTATTTTAATGATGGAAATCTTGGTACGACAAGGAGTACTTGAAGATATCCTGAGGTGAGAAATTTAATTTTTATATCATTTCCAAGAATACTAAGAATCACATGGTTATTTTCAATGTAAAGGCTTGCGTCAAATCCTAGTGTATCGATGCGCCTAATATCAAATATCACCTCTTCATTAAAGATTAGCTTGCTACGAATAATCTAGACTCATTTATTATTTATAAAGGCAATAATGAATTTTCTATCCGAGTAAATGTGTTAAAGGTCACTTCTTTAAGAAAGTTCTTGAATTTCATTTGTGGAAGAGTTTATCATCAAAACATAAGCTCTTGTGTGCTCTGCAAGATTAGTTGGGTGCCTAGGTGTTGCGGTGTTATGAGGAAAGGTTTGTAGAAGAATAAATAAAAAATATTATAGTGTTCTAAAATGGGTGGGCCTAGAAAATGAATTGAACCTCCAAATTGTCTAGCTCTAAAACAAAATGTTGATCTTTGGAGGTTGTTTAGTAGAGGAGGAATGGTCTCATTTTTTGAGGCAATGAAAGGGTATAATGAGAGTCTCATGGATAAATTCACTAACTCATGGAGGAAGGGGAAAGTGGCTATTGGGGTAGTGAGATTTGAGGTTACGACTCAATTCATTATAGAGGCGACAACTCTACATAACCAGGGAATTAAGGTTGTTAAGAAGAGTGAAGTTGATGACCAGACGTTTGTTGACAATTTCCTCCCTGATGGTGAGAAACTCACACAGTTTCAAAATGGGTGTGCACAACTCGAACTCCCATCACCTTTTGCTCTGGTTATTATTTTCGTAATGAGATATTTTACTTTAGAGGGTAGATATATGATCATCCATGCTTATCACTTTCCTCTGCTTAACCACATTTGTCACAATGAACGCATAAACCTAACATTTTACCTACTTTCCTCAATGCAACAAAATATTGAAAATGGTGCGAACCCCTTCTGCACCAAGGCCTCATGCTTGCTCTCTATAAATATTCCCTAGCTCTAAAGCCCCATGAAAATCCTTTGGTTGCTAGATTGGATATCCCCAATCAAAATGAAGGTGAAGATGAAGAACCCCTGGTTGCTGCTAATCCTATTTTGGAGCCTAACCCTAGGCCTTCGCCCCAAATTATTGACCACAAGGTGATTCCCCCTATTAATGTCTCTACCTATGCTACTAAAATTTCCATTCCCTCGACCCCTGTGGGTAAGAAGGCTCCTGTTAAAAATTCCCTTGAGCTTGAATTGTTTAAGGCCACCCCGGAGAAGCGGAAGCACTCACCGCTTCTCCTTAAACCTCCAAGGGCCAAGAATCCAAAAAAGGACCTAAAAAAGCATAGTGTGGTCATCACAATAAATGAAGAAAAATAGGATACTCAAATAAATGTCTTGGAGAAAGGGAAGTCGAGTTTGTTTAGTGGAGGCCAAAGATCGACACACCTTGCAAAGACTGCCTCTCAGGACAAAAAGGGTAAACAAAAGGCCATTGTCCAAGAGGAGGATTTGGAGGTGTGACTGATGACATAGTATAGGTTAACTACACTTGATCCATGAGGTTTCAAATCATAATTAATCCACTAAGCATCAATCCCAATAAGATCATTCAATTTAAACAAAGACGAAGAAGTCATTAAAACTATCATTCTAAACATGAAAGCTTGATAAACATCTACTCTAAGACATTGAAACTTATCCTATTGGGGGAGTGGTGTTGCATTGGTGTGGAATGGTGGCCCTTTCCCAATCCCTTGGATAATGAGCTTGTTTCAATCAGTTTTATTGAAGAGAATCGATGAAACCGATGAAAGATGTGTTGTAAAACATGATGAAAGATATTTTAACATGATAAATGCTATGATGATTGATGTGAGTGTATGCAAAGCTATTCTAAATGTATGCAAGATTCAAAATATTAAAACCCTAATTTCAAAATATGCTAAATGGATGCACCTAAGTTACCATGGAAGTCATTAATGGATGCTCTAAGCTAATAATGCAAGATTTAAACTAAAAAAGATAAATATGTACTAAATATGGATGCACGATGAGAGTGATTTTAACAGCATAATTTTACTATAAAAAGATGGATCCCTATTCAATAGATGCAAGGTCTATTTATAGAGTAGGAAAAATGAAACCAATGGTCAAGATTGAAAGAATCAATCAATGGTTAGGATAGAAGGAAGATGGAGGCATGGATCATGGATTCCCATCAAGGGTTGAGGATGCAAGATGATATTTAATCAATGGTCCATAATCATGCAAAGAAGAACACTTTCAAAGCTTGCACAAGAAGTTTGTTGAAATTTTGTTATAAAAAAGGAATATTCCCCTTTTCAAATGAGTGAAGAAAGAGAATATTCTCAAAGAATATTCCCATGGATGAGGAAAATTAGATATTTAGTTAATTAGAACCAAAATTTAATGTGCAAAGGGGAAAAAATATTCCCTTGCAAGTGGGAGAATTAGATTTAATTAGTAATTTGACAATTAAAAGAAATTTTCAATTATGCAAATTAGGATAATTATATGATATTCATTAAATAAAACGATTTAATGAAAAGGGGGATGTGATATGATATTTAATTAAATAGCTTAGGGTTATTTAATTAAATAAGAGGACTTAGGGATTAAATTAGATAATTTGATTTATCCAATTTAACAGGATGAAAGGTTAGCATGAAAGGGGTAGGAATTAACCTAATTAGATTAATTAGGTCAATAGATGAAAATGACAATTAATTAATAGCTTGGCTAATTTAATCAATTAAGTGAAAAGAGGATGGGTTTCAGAATGAAATGATGTTAGTATATAAGATTTGAGTGTGTGATATCATTCAAGACATTTTTAAGTGTCTACATTTTTCCCCTCTTTGAAGCGAGGTACCTATTACATTGGTTCAAAGACTGACGCTTTCAAATTAAAAATTGTTGCTTAGATTAAAAAAATAATATAATTTTTGGATTCTCCACCGTTGCCCTAGCAGAAGAAATAAGCTGGTACCCTACCCCCTTGAGAGATCAAGCGAAAAATTTGAATTTTGGGTCAATCTCGCAACAAAGATTCAAGATAAGTTCAGCTTAGAGAGGACTAGAAAACATGGATGTCTAATGTAGACAAATTTGATGATGTATAGACAATCATCAGTCATGGGTAGCCTCATGTATATTTTGATATATCACACATATTCGACACTTGGATAGAAATGTTAGTAAAGATAAAAGAATGATAAGAATAAGATGGATGGATTGACCATTGATTTCAATATTGATTCAAAAGTCCAACAAGTCCATGATCCATCGAGACTTTATGAGATATGGTGATGAGAGATGATTTTTCTCATATCTTAGGATTGGGATTTTTCGTCATTCCTTATTTTTGATATAACACATAGACGCGATGCATCATGGTATTGATAACTAGGATGGCATTGTATCAAGTGACATGGACTTTGACTCTACAAACAGATAGGATAGTTCTTGTTCACACCTTGACATACAGAAACCTCGTTGGAATGTAGTTTAGTAGTTTAGAATATATCATACCAAAGCATATGCAATAGTCAACAATCTACTCCAAACAACTTCCCTGCACACAACTAAACAAGTATGTGCCAAGATTATTTTACAAGAATACCCACAAGCACAACAAACAAAAGATAATGATTCATGCCTGATTCCTTTCTCTCTAAATCATTTTGTTAAACATCATTGAGAGGTCATGGGAATGGGTCATTGAGATAAATCAAAAGAAAATATCAAAGAAAAATAGTCAGTGTTATCTATATCTCTTACCAGTTTAATATAGCTAAGGTAATTTTTGATGTTGATGTCCATCGCAGGAAGGATGCATCCTAGGACATGTTTATCAGATGTTTTGATTAGAATGAGGTGTTTGATAAGTTGTTGATAGAAACTTAGGTTCTCACTTTACGACTTACAATACTTGCTTTCTATTTTTTTTGCCAAAGGTTGAAGATGATGATTGATTTATTATGGATGAAGGTTTATTGCGGGTGAAAGTGAAATGGAATGGATGATTTTGGATTTTCTGGAATATTTCAATGTTTTTGGTATTTTGAAAATGTTTTGAGGGTTTTTTTAGTCTTTTTGAAAGTTTATGTGAATGTTTTTTTTTTTGAGGTTGTTTAGGGTTTCCAAGGTTTTCCAATGTTTTTGTTTTCTAATTTTCCAATGTTTTGGGATTTTCTAAGTTTCTTCAATGTTTAGGATTTTTCCAAGTTTTCCGACCAAGAAACTAATCTAAGAGACTATCCTAGGGGCCCGAGGGCTTATCAAAGATGAGTTTGCCTAATGCTATACATGCAGACCACGAAGTTCGATCGAATTGACTTATTATTGATGACATGAACAATCAATGGATTGTTAGTTTATTATGATGGACTCCTAAAGGACTAACCTAGGGTGTCTCAGGGGCACATCAATGATGGCCTTGCCTATGTTCAAGCTCAAAGAAAACATAGTTCAACAAGGTTCTAGTTTTGGATTTTTGATGTTTTGACCTTTTTAGGGATTTTGATATGTTATGGACATTTTTGGATTTTGACTTTACAACTTTCCAAATGTTTTTGGATTTTAGTTGTACAAGATTTTAATTTTTTTTGTATTTTCTAATTTTGCAAAGTGTTTTTGGATTTTTGAGAGATTCTATGAATGTTTTTAGGATTTTCAATGAGATTTTGAGGTAAATGATACCTAGATCATGATGTCGATGTCATGTTGTGAGATATAAGACATGGATCAAGAGTTATTTGAAAACAAGAGTGCAATAACCTGCCCCCAGTGTCTAGCAATGATTCATATTTTAATGAACAAACCAATATTGGTAATATATATGTGAAGAGTTCAATAGAGTTTTATCATGCTAGATATAGGCAATGGAACTTCAGGAGATAAAATGGTAAAGATCCTGTCAAAATTTTTCCATGAGTATGGTTGAAGTATATGTCGAATCTTTGACAAGATTAAGGTAAACGAGAATATCTAGATAAATTTGGAGTGGATGGATGGAGGAAACATTGGATTTATCATGACAAGGATGAGATGCTTCTATTTGAGAAGGATCATATAGATGCTTGATTCTACTTATGACACATGTTTTCCAATTTTTCATCATAGTACTTTCCCAAAGTGCCACCGTAGTGGTTTTCACTGGAGGACAATTTTTTATTTTTACTATTTTCTTGATTTAAAAAAAAAAAAATTAAAAATTTTACCTTCATGTTGAACCACCTTGTGGTACTGATGTAGAGGCCACTGTCATAATGTTCCAACAATATCCTACTTGAAGAAGTTGATTTGCTAAGATACAAGCACTTGAATGCAACTTTTGGGAACTCTAATTTTCCTTGTTGGTATTGGAATTAACCTTGTCTATATGTGCACATTGTGATAGAGTGCCTTCAGAATCCTTATGATGAAGAGTAGCTGCCAACACACGATCAATGCGAGAATTGGATATCATGAATGGAGTGTATGATGTTATACGTAAAGGAATATGAGATGGATTGGTAGATGGTTTGGAACCTTTGACTCTCCAAACTTGGGAAGATGAGCAATGATGGGTGGGAATGGAGCTTTGAGTAGAATTAGGACCAACCATTGGATATACTTTGTTCCTTGCTTGAGAAGCCTTCTTTTGTATTTGAGGACGCTTTTGATGGATACATTTCCCTTTTTTATTTTTCCCCACAGTTTCTTTGACTAGTGGAGTTTTGGGGGGATGATCTTCTTTATTTTTATTTTGTATCCATTTGTACTTGATGTGTCCTTTTTTCTTTACTGCTTTGTTTTCTTTGATGATCTTCTCCTTTCTTTGATAGGAATCTTTCTTTCTATGTTGTTCCCCATTTGAGTATGAGATGATGGGTGGATGACAATGCATGATATGACTAGTTGTAGTGTTGATAGTACTTTCATCATAAGGATTCTTCATGCCCATACGTTGATGTTTTTTGTAGAAAAGATTGCTCTTGATGTTGTGAAGGTATTATCAATACCTAATCCTTTTCCTTGATAATGTATCCTCTGATTCATAGCCACTGAATATGAATTTTCATGAACACATGATATTGCTATGGGTTCCTGTTGTTCAAGAATATGAATTGTTTGTTCTGATTCTATGACATAATTATCTATTGATACTGCTTCAAAAGATGTTGGTGTTGATTCAAAAGATGTCGATGATGCACAATCACTGTAATCAAGAATCTCGATCGTTTCTTGCTCTTGTATGGGAATATCAAGAGTAGGAAACTCTTGTTTTGGATGAAGAACGTCTATATGTCCATCAAAAAGAAACATCTCAGGGGTGATATTGGGGACATCTTTGGAGTTTAAAATGGCTTGGAAGATGTCCCTCAGCTCTTGGTGAAACTTTGGGGATAGGGGTTCTTGATCTTGACTTGATTCAGAGTAACTTTTTTTATCCTTAAGAGCCTCTTCTTGACATGATCCTTGGGTGGATGATATATCATCAATAAGAGACTCTTCACAATAGTTTGTGGGTATGGGTATAACAAGGGATATTTGTTGCTCGTTTGGAACTTCTTCTACATGCCCAATCATGAAGTCATAAGTGGGAGAGATATTGCAATCTGATACATACTTGATGCCATTATGGTATGAAATATTGCTAGACATTGTTGATGGGTTTGGAATTTTTTTTAAAATGGTATCTTGATACATGTCTGATTCCTCATGTGTTGATGAAGGAATAACATAAATATGCCCCACCGTAGTATCATGGGTATGGTTCACATTTTTTGAGGTTGATTCCTTTCCTGAATCTTTTTCTTTTGTATGATCAGGAATAGGGTTTGTGTAAATTTTCAAATTTTCATTCCTATATTTTTTATCAACATCAATGTATCCTTATTCAATAAGATATTCTATTAGATGTTTGATTCTAAAATAGTTTTGTGTATTGTGACCTTTGTATTGGTGAAATTCGCAAAAACGATCATCTCTATAGCTACGAGGTTTGACTTGTGGCTCTTGATAGTTTGAGAAATCTGGGAGTGTGATAAGATTATACTGCATCAACCTCTTCAACACATCTTCCATAGGTTCCTCTAAGGGAGTGAATTGTCTCTTTGGAGCATTGTTTGTTCTTTGTAGTGCATGTTGTGTGTTTATGGATTAGGTGTTTGCTTGCCTAGGAGTAGTTAAGACCACCTTTGCATCAACAACACCATTACTAGTAACATTCTTATTCTTGGCCCAAAAGCAGGATTTTTCGTTAGAACTAGTGTATGGGCAGTTGTCTCTATACGCTTGTGTGTTCCCTTGTCAGATTAGGGCTCTCTCAATGTTGAGGGCCCTAGGAAAAAGTTCATCATAAGTGGTGATACATTGCATATTTAAGTGGAAGGATAGATTTGGATCAACATTTGCTATGATAATCCACTTGTTTTTCATCAGGAATGGGCCACTTGCTCTTATTAGCTCTTTGCCTCCATCATTGTAAGAAATTAGCAAAGGATTCTCCTTTGTTTTTCTTGAGAGTGCATAACTCTTCTAAGCTTACATCCATGTCAAGATTGAAGGAGATGTGATTTATGAATCTATCGATGATTTCTTGGAAGGTTTTGATACCTGGAGGCAATTATGAGAACCAATCGATGGCGGGACCTATCAAACTTTGTGGAAAGAGGCACATCAAGTAAGAATCATTGTAGGAAAATTTCACACATGATGTTGAATTCTTTAATGTGATCCACAGGATTTCCTCTCCCTTTGTATTTATCAAATTTAGGGACCTCAAAACCAAGAGGGAAAGGTACCATTGTGACGTTTCAGTCGAATGGATATGGACATAGGTTTTGTTGTGTATGGGGTTTCTTTGTCTTGCTCATTTGAATATCTTGCATTTGTTGTGTAAGTGCCTTGAGTTGCGATGCTACATCATCTTGTGGGTTTGGTGGAGGAACATCAGTTAGATATTGTGGGATGGCAGATGGATCGTACATGGGATTTTGATATAATGGGGTGTTGTATGGGGTGTACGGTGGTAGAGGTATATATGAAATGTATTTGGATTAATGATGTTTTGTTGAGGGTTATAATACAACCCTTGTTGTTTTTGTTGTTATGCATATTGTTGAGCGAGCAATGCTTGTTGTTGGGCTTGTTGTTATTGTTGGGCCACTAGGGTTGCTTATTGTGCTTGTTGTTGTTTTTGTGCAACTAAGGTGGCTTGTTGTTGTTGTTGTGCGACTAAGGCTTATTATTGTGCTTGTTGTTGTTGTTGTGCGACAAAGGCTACTTGTTGTGTTTCTTGTTGTTGTTGTGTGACTAAGGTTTCTTGTTGGGCTTCTTGTTGCTGTGCTACTAAGGCTGCTTGTTATTGTTGTGCTACTAAGGATGCTTTTTGTTGTTGTTGTGTTGCTAGGGCTACTTGTTGTTGTGCTACCAAGGTTGCTTGTTATTGTTGTTGTAAGGCTTGTTGATAAGCTTGTTATAAAGCTAAGGAATGTTCTTGCAATGTAAGATCATTTGGTTGTTGGGACATCTATGATGGGTTTTGGGTGTTTATGGTTTGAGTGGGTTGGGGGTTTCCTTTGTTTAAAATTCCTTGCAAAATGGTGGTTTGGGATGGAGGAATGTAATTTTGAGGTCCCATTTGATTTTGCATGATGTGAGGGACCAAGGGAAAAGATGATGATGGTGCCATTTGGTATTGCGATGGAAATGGCACGTTCGAACCTAGGATCAATTGACTAGAAGGGTTCCACTAACAGATGTGTTGAGGGTTCCCTTGTTGTGTTTGATATGGGACCAAGGAATTACCTTGGTTGATGGGATTTGTGATCAATGTGTTGTTTTGATTTGGATTAATGATAGATAGGTTTGATGTGGATGGTGGATTGACTTGAGTAGTTTGGGTGACCACTTGTTTCGATGTGTTAATGGGGTTGTTGGAACCACTTGCTAAGGGTTACCCTTATGTGAGGGTGTTATCTTTCCCTTGTCCTATTTGAGGCACTTGGTTCGCATTACTTTGTGTAACATTGGGAACACTTGGGGTATTTCTGGTGATGGATGAAGATGGTTGTGCTTAAAATGTCAAGGTCATTGTGGCATCATGGAATGTAAGTGGTTTTCCAAATGTTGGTGTCCAACTTGTGTTTTGGGGAAGTTTGGTGGTTAATGGAATGGTCGTGTTGTGAATACCCAAAGTTGTGTTTTTTCCTAGACATGAAGTAAGACCAAGGTTGGTTCCTAGTCTAGTTGCAAGACTAGATGTTAAGGGTTGACTTGGCACAAGGAATGGAGTTGGTTGAATTGTAGATGGAGTCAAGCCTTGTGCCAAGGTTTGTGTGACAAAAGATGGGGGAATTGAATCCACTTTCTCTAAGGCTTGACTTTCTTTTTTATACTCAAGGATTTCTTCTTTAGTAAGCTCAAATGGGTTGTTTGCGACATCTTCTACCTCAGATGGTCCCAATGGATCTTGGGGTTGTTGTGAGGGGGTAGAATGACTCCTTGGATCAAATTCTTGTGAGTTTGAATCACTTGTGGTGGATGGGACTTTGGTTTCTTCCATGATCCTCTTGTGTTGTGATCTTGTTGTAACCATAGATTGTGGGTCCATGATGGGAGAGGTGTGTTGAGATTTATAGTTTTAAAACTCTCTAGTTGACTCAAATTTTGGAAAAAGGGACCCTCTAAGTCATTTTGGACCAACGATGTGAATGGGAGATGAAAAAGGTGAATAATATGGGGAGTGAACTTTGCAAACATTTTGGGACAACACTTTTGACTATAAGTTTGATGTTTGATGTTTGATGTTTGGATAAAGGATGTTAATGAACTTGTGAATCTTTGAGGTAGACTTGTGACCTTCAAGATAAACTAGTCCAAAAATGATAACTAACTCAGCTAAGTGCATGGAAAAGGATCCATTTTACACACAACATAGCTAAGTTAGGGGATGGGTTTGATTGATGTCTAAGACCAAAGTGTTGGTGTATTAAAAAGTTTACAAATTTTGGTGAAGTGAAGTGTGAAATATGATGAAGGGTGGATGAAATGTTTGACCCAAAATGTTAACCTAAAATGAACCTTTATTTTGTAAGACCAAGGTAGTGAGAAAAATGCTATACCTCTAAAGTGATCAAACCCTAAGGACTCAATGATTTTGGTAAAATAGAACTCAAATGATTTTGGAAATAGGACCCAATGACTTTGATAATAAAACTCAATGACTTTGGATATTGGAACTCAATGATTTGGACAATAGAATTTGGACTTAAATGTTTTGCAATATTTTCCTTATCTCAATTTTCTTGTTTCAAGGAGGCAAAGTTTGAACATACATCAATGTGGGGTGTTCATTTGATTTAATCTTGGATTAATGAAGTTATTTTTACCACATACAATGTCTCTTAAATTTAAAACTAAATGTCTATGTCAAAAACACCATTCATTTTGCAAAGTCCATTATGTGAAAATCATGAAGTTAGGGCCATAGTTGCCTATGTTAACTTTGGGAAGTATCGATTGAGATATAAGCCAAGATATTTAGAAGTCTCTAAGGATAAAAATCATTAGTACAAGCATCAATATCAAGGCTTTTCAAAGGGTATCCATGCTTAAACCATAGGGTTTGAAATTTTGAAAAGAATTGTTGATGTTTGTTTGTAATGTTTTGGAACCAAGCAAGTGTTAAACTGACTCACAAGACTCACAAGCATTTATAATCCTAGTTCAAGTGGGTATGTATTTCTTAGTAGGCTTACCAACATCCCTGAAGAGATGATTAATCCATGAATATGGAATGAAAAAATAGGCTATGTCAAGGAAATGTAACGTCTTGAAATTCCAAGCAAAAGAGTCCCTTCCCTATTTGCTTTATTGCCTCAACCAAAAACCGGACATGGTAAGTAACTTCTTGGAACGGTGTTATTCCAATGCACTACCTTAAAATACGTTTCAGAATTGGACTTGGTTAGCCACTACAAACAAGGATTTTAATGACCATATTCAGGATAAACTGGTGCTATACACATGGTGATTCACTCAATTAAGAGGCCTCCCAACCTTTAGAAATATCTAAGGGTTTTGGCGTATCACAAGGATACTATGGGATACATTCATCAGTATAGTACAACACCAGCTAGTTAATGACTTTATTCACAACCAATTATTTCTATAGCGGAATGAAATGAAAGCACCACTTAGGTTGTTCCCTCTCACAAGTTGGGAGGCAGTCCCTCTAAAGGTAACACATTTTTTAATCTTAAAATGCTTTTTGTCAACCAAGATTTTCAAAAGGCACAAGAGGAGAGGATAGGCACTTCCAAGAAGACAAGTTATACTTGTGTGTTTCTCTTCACCCAAGATCACATGAAGCGCAAGGGGAGAGGATACACACAACAAGCATATGCAAGAAAATCAGACACATGTTCATTTTAACTTTGACAAGCATAATGAATTTGTTTTAAGCACCAATGTGAAGTGTTTGGATTGTCTTGTTCAATTTTAAACCAACATCGCAAAATGAAGATATGTGGGGTTCAATTTTAACCAAGTTGAGCATTAATTTTAAACCCAAAGGAAATCTAGTTGGTCCTAAAACATGAAATAAAGCATCATAAATGGGTTATAATTGCCCCATAAGTGTCAAAACACTTTTACAATAACTAAAACTAAGAAAAACCGAAAATGAAAATTTTCAATTTTTTTTCTATGTTCTAGTAAATCGCATTTTTGGAGACCTTCGGAGCAAAATTTGGGGTTGAAACTTGTACTCTTGGAGAGCTTTCCATTGGTGCAAACGGATTCGAATTCCGAGCAACGAATATAAAGTTATGACCCCAACAAGTTGGGGTAAATAATTTCCTATTTTTTTCCCAAATCTGCAAAACCAATTAGCCTCACAAGAAAAAACCAAATGTCAGTGACATGTTAGAGAGCATATGAAATCAAAAATTTAAAACACATGTCAAAATTAGGTCTCGGTTTTGTTTATCAGTAAAAAGTGTCACTAAAATCAATTGCATCGCTGAATTTCATCAAATGCGTCGCTATATTGAAAGTGTGTCGCTATATTGAAAAATCAAATGTGTTGCTATGCAGTAAATAGTGACATCAATAGCGTCACCGTATCAAATGTGTCGCTCTAATGGAATTCATGATGCAATTAAAAATAAGTTTAGTGTTGCTATTTTAAACATGCGGTGATGAAATTAAATAGCACGTCACTGAAATTAAACCAAAGTACGTCATTGTATAGCAACACATTTGAGATGCATCGTTGAATCTTCAATAGCATCATTGAATCTGTAAACACAAGAAAAAATGGGAATCTAAAGATAAATTCATTACATTCAATTAGTACAACCTTACTTCTAGCACCAAAATGTGATCAATGACGTAGTATAAGTTAACTACACTTGATCCATGAGGATTCAAAGCATAATTAATCCACTAAGCATCAATCCCAATAAGATCATTCAATTTAAACAAAGACGAAGAAGCCATTAAAACTAACATATTAAAATATTAAAGCTTCATAAACATCTATTCTAATCCATTGAAACTTATCCTATTAGGGGAGTGGTGTCGCATTGATGTGGAATGGTGACCCTTTCCCAATCCCTTGGATAATGAGCATGTTTCAATCGATTCTATTGAAGAGAATCGATGAAACCGATGAAAGATGTGTTGTAAAACATGATGAAAGATATTTTAACATGATAAATGATATGATGATCTATGTAATTGTATGCAAATCTATTCTAAATGTATGCAAGATTCAAAAGATTAAAACCCTAATTTCAAAATATGCTAAATGGATGCACCTAAGCTACTATCAAAGCCATTAATGGATGCTCTAAGCTAATAATGCAAGATTTAAAATAAAAAATTTAAATATGTGCTAAATGTGGATGCAAGATGAGAGTGATTTTAATAGCATAAGTTTATTATTAAAAGATGGATCCCTATTCAATAGATGCAAGGTCTATTTATAGAATAGGCAAAATGAAACCGATGGTCAAGATTGAAAGAATCAATCAATGGTCAGGATGGAAGGAAGATGGAGGCATGGATCATGGATTCCCATCAAGGGTTGAGGATGCAAGATGATATTTAATCAACAGTCCATAGTCATCCAAAGAAGAACACTTTCAAAGCTTGCACAAGAAGTTTGTTGAAAGTTTGTTATAAAAAAGGAATATTCCCCTTTTCAAATGAATGAAGAAAGAGAATATTCTCATGGGTGAGGAAAATTAGATATTTAGTTAATTAAAACCAAATTTTAATGTGCAAATGGGAAGGAATATTCCATGAGAATATTCCATTTTTGGAGGAATGTGCAAAAGAGGAATATTCTCAAGGAATATTCCCTTGCAAGTGGGAGAATTAGATTTAATTAGTAATTTGACAATTAAAACAAAGTTTCAAGTATGCAAATTAGGGGAATTATATGATATTCATTAAATAAAATGATTTAATGAAAAGGGGGATTTGATATGATATTTAATTAAATAGCTTAGGGTTATGTAATTAAATAAGAGGACTTAGGGATTAAATTAGATAATTTGATTTATCCAATTTAACAGGACGAAAGGTTAGCATGAAAGGGGTAGAAATTAACCTAATTAGATTAATCGGGTTAATAGATGAAAATGACAATTAATTAAATCGCTTGGATAATTTAATCAATTAAGTGAAAAGATGATGGGTTTCAAGACAAAATGATGTTAAAGTATATCAGATTCGAGTGTGTGATATCATTCAGGACATTTTTAAGTGTTTATAGGAGGTTGAAGAGTTTGAGCCACAAGTGGATGATGATAGTGAGGACATGGACTTTGAAGAGACTGTGTATGATATGGGAGAGGAATAAATGGAGGATAAAGAAGATAATGAGGAGGAAGAAACTAGAAGAGGAGAGGAGAAAAGGAGTGATTTGTTGAAAGCTATTGAAATTGAGAACAATGTTATAGCCACTAACTATGTTAATGATTCTAACACTAATTTTCTTAAAATTAGGAGGACATATATGTAGGTGTAGATGGATGATATGGAGAAAGCCATCATCACTTTGATGAGTTTACCAATGGTCTATGTGCAAGGCAATGGTGGGTGTTGTTTCAAGCCAAACCAAGATAAGGAAAATGATCAAGAAGATGGGGAAGAGTGAAGAAAAGAAGGACCAAGTTGAAGAAGAGGGACCTAATTGGAGGGATTTTCTCTCCCAAATTGGCAAGTACTGGTACCTAATAGCCAATTCCAAGTAATGGCATTGTTTCTCTTTGTTGTTAATGGTTGCTCTACATTTTTTGGCTCTCTGCTTTATAATTTTGGATTGCTATTATATTATAGCTTTGTTATGGTTAAGCTTTTGTTGGACTTTGGTTGACCTTATTAATGGTCTGCATATTATAAGCTGGTTTACTTGGGGTATTCTATTTTTTATTAAGTTTATCATGGTTATGTGGTTACCATTTTGGATAGTCGGCCTGTGTGCCACCCTCGTTTCTAGTTCTTGTCTATTGTTGGTTGGTGTTGTTCTTCCCAACTTGTTTCATTTTTTGTTGTTTTGGTTGTGCAACCACAGGATTAGGGCCCTTCCCTACTTAATTAATAAAAAATAATGGTGCAATAATGTTGACTACTTACCTTTTTGGTACTCAATTGGCATTCTTGTTAATAAGTGAGATAAGTAATTTGAAACATTCACAAGACTATATTGATGGAGGTAACTAAGTAGATTGAAATTAACAATATAGATTAATGAATTCCTCCCTTCACATGTTAAATACTTAATAATGTATACAATAACTAAAGCCCAAAGTCGAGGTAAAGAAATGTGTTTTGTACCTTGTGAAGAAAAGTCTAATTTTTTCCTCGGTAATGTAAATTCACTCCTAGCCATTGTAGCATCTACATGCTCCAAAAATTCCTCACCCACAATATGAATCTTATAGATTTGATTTCAATTGCTTTTGAAGTGTCAACTTGTAATCCTTTAACAATAACTACGTTATTTGATAATGTTAGGGAAATTTTTTGTGTCATTTCTTCATTAAGTCCATCCAAGCATTGGAAATAATCCAGTTGTCTTGCCTACTAAAGTATGGGCACATAAGCTTGATCATTTAGTATAATCCTATGATCACATGACTCCCTTCAAAGTAGATCACCATCCTATAAAACTGCATCTAATTTCTTTATGAATTCTTCACTTGTGATATTTTTTGTTTTGGTACTCTATGGTGAATTGTTCCCTCATTTGTATTTTCTATTATAATCGATGTTGTTAATGCATGTGTTTCTTAGCTTAGTTGAAGATTGATTTATTTTTTTGTTCAAAATGAGGGTATAAAAAAAAATGAGAAATAACATTAATGTACTTAATACATTTGTACTTGAGACATATAATTTCCATAATATCAAAAGATAGAGGCACATATGAAATCATTAATTCTCGTTCTCATCAGCTTAAAGTGGCACTTATCCTTAAATAAAAGATTTAGGATATAGTTAAGGGATATGGGTAATCATTAGAATTAAATAAAGCACTTAAAATGATAATGATGATAAATAAATGTCATTCATAGAAAATTATTAACCAAAATTAATAGATATTAATATAGAGTGTGGTTTTATAAATAGAAGCACTAAATATCTTGCATTGATAAGACTGTTAGGAAAAGGCATGTTGTCCACCTTACATAATGTAATTAATGTAATATTTTATTTATTATGTGGTACACCTAGGGAATTTGGGGGTGTGTGCATCACATGGGTCTAGCATTCTTGGGGCCTCTTTATGTGTTGTATGTAACATTGGGTTACATATTTAATGTGGGGTTGCACATGGGAAAAATATTTAATATTGGGAAAAACTCACTACCAATATTAAATAAGGGGTTAATGGTTTTGTAAGCTCATGATATTAGTCACATGGTTTTATGTAATACCACTTGGTGATTTTGTGTGAGCTTGTTTCTATAAAAGCAAACACATGGGTAGTTGTCTAAGGTTGGATAGTTGGTTAGTTGGCTAGTTGGTTGAGGTTAGCTCTTGTTAGCATTTGTGAGGGTTGAAGCATGGCATGGGATGTGTGGTTACATGCTTGTTCACATGGAGTGCTTGTAGATGGCTTGATGTTTCAAAGGTGTTCATAGAGACTCTGAAGATGTATTGTAATGGTTTCATTGTTGAATAATACATGAGTGATGGATGCTTTTGGAGGTTGGGTTTTCCCTCTTGAAGGTTTTCCCAGGGTATATCTTGTGTCATCTTTGATGGTATGTTTATTATTTTGCATATGGATTCTGAATACTTGTTTGCATATATATTTTTATTTGGGTTATGTGGAAATTATCTTGGGTGGATGCATATTTCCTTTCAAAGATAGTTGAAGTGTTGTTAACAAATAATTTAGGAATATTATAGAATATGGTATTGAAGTGTCATGTTAGAATGAAAAAGAGGTGACACGTGGTTGAAAATGAATTAATTTATCATGAAGTGACATGCTATAGCATTATTTGTGTAGATAAGTTGAATGTATATGTATGAAAGAAAATTGCAATGGGTGCAACTGAGGCTACATATTCTAATGTGGTAAGTGCATGTCATCAACTACATGTTCTTTTTTTGTAGGGCCCTCAAAAAAGTAACTATATGTGGCATATTTAATACTAGTCTCGCTAATAGTGGCTACATGTATCACTATCATAAATCCATCGGATAATGGTTGCATGTATTGATGCTATAGGTCCCTCTGATAGTGGTTGCATGTACTATTTATACAGGTCTCTCTAATAGTGGCTACATGTACCACTAGTGTAGGTCCCTCCTATAGATTATAAATTGTACCTGTTGCAAGATGGGTAAGTTTATTACAATGGTGTATAAAAAAACTTGAACTTTTTCACTAAATGGATTTTTTATTATTATAAAGAATTGCAAAATTGATACTTGTAAAGCATCAACATTGGATCTAGGAGGCTCATCCCTTGGTGTTTCATGTTGAGAACTTGATGGTGGTGGTGAAATTATGTGTGTTATAGGACTGAGACTACTTGAATGGGTATACTATTGTAGGAATGTATCTTTGTCTAGTGGCTTTTATATAGTTTCAAGTAGTGTTCATTGACCACTAAAGAAAATTTGATAAGATCAATTGTAGTTAATTTAACTGCACCATTTGGATAGACCTCCACAATTTCATATGGTCTCAACTATCATGTTTGTAACTTTTCTTTGTGGTTTTTATACCTAAAGTCATATAGTAGGGCCCAATCACCTTTCTGAAATACCTTTGACTTTATGAATTGATCATGCCATTTGATCCTTTGCTTATGTATTATTTTTGTGTGGTGAATTCCCTCCCTTCTTAGTTTATCAAGGGTATTAAGTTGCATGATCTAGTCATGTTGAGATACAGAGAGTTCTATACCCAATTGAAGTGTCATTCATAAATTATTATATTCTCAATTGGGAGGAAAACATTTATTCCATAGATCAATTCATAAGGTGTAAAACCTATTATTATTTTCTAAGTAGTCTAATATGCCCAAATCACTTCATGTAGGTGAGTCACCCAATCCTTGTAGTATAATGCTAGTGTCTTGGTCATAATTGCTTCAATCTCTCTGTTTTTCACCTCAACTTGATCATTATATTGTGAATGATAGGAGCTAGACTTCCTATGCCTAACTTTGTACTTGTTAAAAAATTCTACAATCAGTTTTGATGTAAACCATGGCCCTTGATCGGTGGTGATCTCTTCAGGCACCCCATAGTGGGTAAAAATTTCTTTATACATGAATTCTACCATTTTTCTATCCCTAGCTTGCTACAAATCTTTAACTTCTACCCACTTTGTCAAATAATCTATATAGACTAGTATATATTATTTTTTATTATGAGGGTCAAATTAATCAATGAAGTTGATATCCCATTTATCAAAAGGTTCCAACACCAATTGTGGTTGTAGGGGCATCTCATCACTTTGAGTAGGATAACCCATCCTTTGACATTTATCGCACTGTCTGGTATATTTAATTGCATCCTTATGTAGTGTGGGCCAATAGTAGCTTATTGTCAATATCTTCAATGTTTTTCTTTTGGAAGTGAAGTTCCCTCCATAGGGCTCATCATTCCAAGCACGTAGAACGTCAAATACTTCATATTCATGAATGCACGCGTATTACATTATCTGGTCATGTATAGGATAGGCAACCGATTATCTATGAATATAGGAGACTCTTCTCCACACAATGGTATTTTTCTCTTGGTGATAACTTGGAAGGTGCTCTTCCTACAACTAGGTAATTTTCAATATTTGCATACTAAGAGTTTTGCACAATCAAATCAAACAAGTGCTCATCTAGAAAGTATTCATCAATGATTGGGTCATTTGCAAGAACAATTAATCTATAAATAAAATGAGCAACAATATTTTTTTTACCATGCTTGTCCACTATGGTGAGATCAATTTATTGTAGCAATAATAACCTCCTAACAAGTTGACCACTAGCAACTGGTTTAGTAATTAAATATTTAATATATGTGTGATCAATGTGGACAAAGATTGGGTACCCAGTAATATAATGTTGAAACTTATTTATAGCACAAATCATTACCAACATTTCTTTTTTAGTGATAGTATAATTCAACTTAGTTGCTTAAAGGTTCTTACTAATGATACATATGACATATTCTAAGATTCCTTTTTTTTCTTATGACAATTGTCATAGCAAAGTCAGAGGAACTTGTATGAATATGAAAGGGTATGGCCCAATTGGGTCCTCTTAACACAAGGATCATGGTGAATAATTTCTTGAGAGTCTAAAAGGCTTCTTTGCAAGTTGTTGTCCACTCAAATTCAAAATCCTTGGAGAATAAGACAAACAAAGGGGCATCTATCTTGCTAAAATACTTGATGAACCTTCAATAGTATCCTACATGACCAAGAAAACTCCTTACATATAATTTCTTTCGAGGAATAGGTACGTTTATGATTATTTTAATTTTATTGGGATCTACTTGAATATCTCTTTGTGGAACATAATCCAGCCTAAAACCACAGCCTCTTCCATCATCATATAACATTTCTCATTGCTGAAATATAGATTGTGATCTTGGAATTTTTGTAGCACCTTTTGAATATTTTTCAACGCCTCTTCATATGTTTTAATACAAGTTGTGAAGTCATTTATGCAAACTTCCATACATTCATGAGAAAGATCAAAAAATATGCTAAGTGGATCTCTCTAAAATATGGCAAGGGCATTACATAAACCGAAACGGGAGGACTAAATAAGCATAATCAACCCAAGGATAGGTAAAAGTTGTTTTATCTCAGTCCTTGAGTTCTATCATGTTGTGCCCTCAACACACACGCCCTGTTTGGAACGAGGACCCTCTCTTTCCTTCGCCTTGCCAGGTCGTTTTATTGTTGCCTCATTTTGTGTGCCCCCTTTTTAGTGTCCTAAGTGGTCAGAGTGCCTCCAAAGTCTCATCTTACATTGACCATGTTTTGTCCCCTCAAAATTTTGCCAAGTCCTGGATCTTCGCGGAGTCCCTTTGGCAGTTTGCCTCTACTAGCGGCCTTGGAACCCTCCAGGTCTGACACGATGGGTTTCCCTCACCGGATTTCCATTGTGCATTTGTTGTTCCAAATTTTTTGAAGGCCTTCACCTTCCCGTGCCCCGGGACCAAGCTACCCGATCGCCGTCCTCATGACTTGCGCTGTAAAACCAATTGTCTTTCACTTGAGTCGGGCCTGCACCACCGGACTTCTCTGCCTGGGACTCCGTTGTGCATTTTTCATTTCAAACGGCCATCCTCCATTGGAGTTCTAACCATCATACCCCGGACCTTCCTTTGCCAATGGTTTCCAACACAACTTTTTGAGTGGTCGTTTGCTAGCGTCCCTTTGGCCTCTAGGTTCTAGACCTCCCGCTGTCATCCACAAATTTGAACTCACCAACCTCTTCGACCATTGTACTTGCATTAATGGGTGTATTAAATTCCAATTAGGGGTATAAAATCTGGCCCAACCTATCATTTTCACATGTCAGGTTAGCCAGGAGGAAGTTCAGAAATGCCAGAGGGATCCAGTGCCTTCGCCATTTGCCGCCACCCCACCTGTTGCTTCATCAACCGGTTCTTTAGAGATTTAGTGGTCTTCATCATCAGGTTCTTGAGGTATTCTCTCTGTCTTCCCTCCCACATTATTTTTGGGTGATTTCGTGTTCGAGTGATAAGTAAAACCAAGTTAAAATGCATTCATTTGATAAAGGAAGGCTAAACCTAAAATACCCATTTGGTGGAATTCCAAGAAACCTCCAAAAAATCATATAAACCAAATTTGGAACTTCACGGTCTCGGCGTCGTTCTTCACATAGGGTGTTCGTACCTTCTGGACTCAAACCTCCCTATCTACATTAGAGAACTTTGAAATCAAATGACATTCAAACGACGGGATGCCTCCTTGGGCTAGTGACCTCAGATTTCCTTTGATGGGTCGCCATTAGGACTTGAAAATAAACTTGAAATCTCGACCATCCTTCATGCTTCCCGGGCCTGCTCCCACGGGATTCCATCCCCAGGACATCATGTCGTCTTTTCCTTTTCAAATGGCATTACGGTCCCCTCCACCCATGTCCCAAGATCTACCTTTCCTTCTATTGTCTAAGTTAAGAAAATGAAATGTTATATCCTTTGTGTCCTCTGGGTCCCAGTTCGCGGAGTTCCGTCTGCGGAGTTCCAAGATGACTTTGCCATTTTTGAACGGCCATCAAACGAACACCTTCTTCCCTCCAAGTCTCAGGTCTCCATTTTCCGCATGAGTGATAAATGATAAAACTTAGGAGACCTTTGCCTTCACTAGGCCCGCTCCACCGGACCTCCATCGTTGGGACTCCATCTTGCCTCAACCAATCCAAAGGGAAAAGACAACCCATCCTTCTACTCCCTAGGGCTCACCACTTTGATCACCGGAGAGGGTTTTTACAAAGAAATCATGAAGCCAAACATGACGTCGGGTCCAGTTCATTGGAACTCCATTCTTGGACTTCTGCTCGACATCCGCCGTTACAAACAGCCATCCTCTAGCGGCCTCCCCACCCTTTTCGCCCAAAGCACTTAAATGATTGATGGGTTATGTTGATCGTCCATTAGCCTCCCGGGTCCTGGGTCCCGGGTCTTAGACCTCGGAACTCCACCCTTGGAACGCCATCTCACCAGAGCCGTTCCAAATGGCAAACTCCCAATAGCTTTCCCGCCTCACATCTCCAAGTGCTCCAAATATGATTCAAACGACTTCTGATATGGAAATGAGCCTTGACCCACATGCTCAAATTGAGCCCTCCTTCGTATAAATATTTCAAATCATTCAAACTTGAAGCCAGGAGGAACCCCACAGATTTCCTTACATTGTCTGCCCTTCACAACAACAATCCTGCCAAGGAAGACTAGCCCCTTGGACTTGGGATGACCAAATTCCCTCTAGTAAACTACTAATGGCATCTAGAAGTAATGTTTGATTTCATGAGTGATGTATTATCCAACTTGACTTCGTTATTAGGGTTTTTGGCTAACGTTGATGTCTTTATGTTTAATTTCACTTATCATGCCTTTATCTGCAAGATATATAGAATCGGGTGCAGGACCCTCGAGGGCAGTTGTAGAGAAAGATAAGGGAAAGAAAACAGGTAGAGCTCCTCATGGGAAGGAAGACAAGGATCAAATGAAATATCAATTCCAAGGGGAGCCCTTGCACTCAAAGGTTGTTACAGACTGAAAGGAGATCACAGATACCAATATCGGGCACATTGATATTGATGAATTCAAACAAAGGGTCAGGATCAAACCGACCATAGATAATGCAAGGTTAATTAGGAGCAGTGGAATTGCCAAGGTTGTAGGCTTTCCTCCATCCCTCATAGCTCCTGAATTGGTCATGGCATGTAGGCAGGCATACCAATCAGAGACCTGGACAATAGTTGATAGAGATGGGAACATTTTGGTTGATATGTCAGGCGAGGCAATAACAAAGACCTTCCACATCCCTACTTTTTGGGAGATGGAACTGTCAACAATCAAGGAATGCAAGGCGATGTGGGACACATATCCCATTGGATGCAAAAAGCTTATAAACCAGTATTGGCTCAAGGAGAAGTGGGGCAGCGCTGCAAAATTTCCCCAAGAACTATTCTGCAGTGATTTCCATGAAGATTATCATGACCTGGTGACTCTGTTGAGTAGGGTAATGGGCCTTCCCGCTGCTGCATATTTTCAAGAATGTATGGTCTACTTTGTAGAATAGATCCTTTGAGGAAAGGAAGAAGATTCCATGCTGACCGCATTCTACTGGGGGGAATAATAAGTGATTGTTTCCATGAGAAATTTATGAATGTCAAGAAGACCTCCAAATTTTATATGGCGTCCTACCTTGTTTACTCGCTGGTCGAGCGAAGGTAGTACACCGAACTATTCAGGGCACTTGATGAGTAATTTGGGCGAAAGTTGAAATATTATGATAGATATCCCCAACTCCAGTTCATAAATTTTAAGAGGGACTATTGCAGAGTGAATGACACTCTCGTAGGTCACATTATTAGATTACTTGGAGGAGATTTTGAAAGGAGAGTTTCTCACAGTGCTCGAGTGTACCTAAAATATTACACCTTCTTGTTTATTCAGTACCCTAAATTCACCTACATTCATACCCAAGGTTACACAGAGAGGCCAAATAAGTTGCCCCGGTATCCCAATGACCGGATTATATTGCTAGAACTCTCTCGGCAGTTGCAAGATGTACATACTCTTCTCAGCAACAAGCACTTGGCAGGAATCCCCTATCCCCTCTCTTTTGGTCAAGGGATGTACAAGCTGCAAACCTCATAGTGTGTAAGGAACTCTAAGAAGGAGCTAGCAGATTATCATTTCATCCTCCACACTGCTCACCTATGAATTGACCTATATGGGCACATAAGGAAAGCATTAAGACTTGACTACGCCCATCTGCATCATGTTGAAGATTTTTGGGAAAATTCCCAAGACGATAAGGAAGTACACATGAGGCATTACATGTGAATGACTGTATACTTCATGAGAAGGGTGAATTTTTTTCCTATCCCCGATCAAGTGGAGGAAGATGAGAGCACAGTCATGGACCCTAGGTACAATGCAGTCGCTAACTTGCCACTGCCAACAATAGATTGGGATGAGCAGGAGGTCGATGACCTCAATATTATAAATAAGCCCATCAAGGCTCACACCAAAGAATGGGTCAATGGATAGGTGGCCCAGCTGAAGGAACAAGGGGTTGTCCTAACCTATGAGGGGCTCAAGAGTAAGCCTAGTGCCATAGATGATGCAGCTGCTACCACCTCAACAGGAGAAACCTCCAAATCTCCTCTGCTCACAAGATCGAGGAAAAGGAAAGAGGCCAAGGAACAACAACCAAATCCAAAAGTATACGTGAGGAAGGCTTTAGAGGGTGAGCCATCAAAGATACACAAAAAGATAGGAAGTGTTGCAGGATTGCCTGCTATTCAAGAGGATCCCCTCTACAAAGGAGAAGAAATGGAGATGGATCGACCAAAGTCCCCACCAGCTACCTTAGATGTTTCCCTCCCTCCACCTATTTCTCAACCTATGGTTGCCACATCCCCACCCGCGGTGGAAATCTCATTCCACCTTGCCTCCTCTTCATCGACTGGACCCATCATATTGGTTGATTCCTCCTCTGCTACCACTTCTCCACTTTCCTCCACCTCTATGTCCCCCACCACATCGCTTCCATTGGTGATAGCAACAATACCAATGCTTGTGCTCACATTGCCAGAGGCATTCTCAAGGCACATGCAGAATGTTCCTTCTAGGATCTCCCAAGTACTAATGAATCCCACCATCCAAGCCACCTTAGCGGAATTCCTCGCTAATGCTCCTCCCTTGAAGCCTCCAATAGAACCGCCAACAATGGAAGCCACAATGGAAGTATCAGCAGAATGGGAGAGGCGAGAGATTGAAATAACAAAAGCATTGGAAGAGGAGGCGGATGAATATCACGAACATCCAAAGTATGAGCACTTGTGAATTGACAAGGTGGTTCATGAAGAAGAAGAAACGGGATCTTCTGAAAGTGGAGATGAAGAAGAGGATGTCGGTGGAAAAATTATTGTGTAAACTTTCGATCCAGAATTTGAAGAAGAGTTGGACAAGCAACTGAGGGATGTCAAAGAAGAAGTAGAAAGGTCACCTCCCAAAGAAGAAGGGAAAGAAGATGACAAGGCAAAAGAAAATGTGGAGCTTCCTACAGGAGAACAATAAGAGGAAGGCCTCGAACATGATGAAAGAATTCATTTCTCCGAAGGAAAAGAAGAACGAGAAAGGAAACAACATGAAGATGTGTCACCTCCTCATAAGGAAGAAGATAACATAGAAGAGGAAAAACCTTAAGGTGAGGTTCAAACTGACAAGAGCCTTGAAATTGAATGGCCCGAGGAGCATGTGCATAAGGATGAACAGGATGAAGAAGTTGAAGAAAAGGAAGAAGGGGAGGCTAAGAAAGAAGAAGGTCCCAGGGAATGATTTCCTACTAAGTCTCCCATCAAATGCCTTGTGTTCATCCAAGACTCCAATGAGGAAGAGGGAGAGGGCACTAAAACAGAGGAAAAGGCTCCTAGAGATAAAGAAATAGAAGTCCAAACAAAGGAGGGGGAAGATGATCATGAGTCACCTAAAGAAAAGTCTGCTATGCCCGAATGGCTAGAAAAGCAACTTGAGAAGAAGGATCCCGCCCTGAGTGACCCAAGGGCGAGGTTGGAAGCTATCTTAGCTTGGATGCAAATCAGTACCAAAAAGGAGAAGAAGCCCAAAATCATATCCAAGGTGATGATGGATGTCTTTGGATCTAGGACCATCTAGGTGGCAATGCCAGTAGTGGGAACAAATTGGATATGTTACAATGTCTCTACCATTGATTTAGGAATGGCTACTAAAGAGAAAAAGGTAGAGCACCTCCAAGAGTTTATTGCCACAGTAGTACATTTGATACAAAAAGATAAAATTTTGAGAGAAGAGCTCAGGGCGCAGGTGGCTGACCTGACGACATACATCCAACAATGATCCTTTGCAGAAAAAGTACCTACCACGTCCACGGCTCCACCGTAACTACTGTCCAAAGAATAGACAAGTAGAAAAAGAGAAAGAACTTGGGAAAAGGAGCTTTCCTTCAAGAAGGATGACCACCGGTTGGTGGATGTATGGAAGTGGGAGTTTGTGAATCAAAAAGAAAGGTTGGAGTTGGTGCTCGATAAGGTGAATGCGGATATCGAGTGGGCTAAGGAAATCAAGGCAGATTGTACTTGATACTTGAGACTGCTGACAAGATATGATATGCCTATCGTATAGATGGACCTGGAGAAGATAAAGCCCCATTTCCAGAAGAAGATCAAGGATAGGATGTCTGATGAAATTGTTCCTGATTTCATGAGCTTTTTTTCCTCATCCTTCGCCCAGTTAGATTTGTTCGGAGACCACACTGCGAAGTATGACGAAGACTAGGAAAAGCTCACCGAACAATCCAAAGAGTGGAGTTATCAGGTGTTGTGTTCTTAGATCATAGACGTGGATAAGCTCCAACCATTAGTGCTGAAATTTATAGAGTATTCAGCTTTGAAGAAGCAGGAAGGCAACCCTATTATTGATGAAGAATTCCTAAAGGAATAGCTACAACAAAAGGGCAATCAACAAAAAGACAAAATGCTATAGTGTTGTCACTAGAGGATAAAATAGGGATAAAAACAAAGTTGTATTTTAAATTGTAAATATTGTGGGTAGGTAGAACCCTAATTTGTAATGAATCATGGCCACACAATGAAAATTAATCTTGGCCATTCATTCTATCTTTTGGACACTATAAATAGGGGGTCTCCTCTCATTTTCAAAGGAGAGTTGAGTTGTTGTAATGACATGTTGCAGAAATTTTAATAGAAATACATTGACTTTGGTGCATTTCTGAGTTTCTCTACATGTTTCATGGTTAAATCTCCCAAGAGTTAAATGTTTAGTTAGATTTGTTTTGTTGTTCTTAGTTAGTTTCGGATTGCTTTGGTAGATTTAGTCATGTTATTCTATGGTTATGAAAGTTTTTTTTGTGTAGATGCCTTTCTATTCCATACTTTCTACTGTTTGTTGTCGGTAAATGGCTATGTAAAGTTAGTTTGGACTTAAACCCAAAGCTGCTTTAAACTTTTATCTTTGTTCATGCATATATATGGTGGATGAATGGTAAAATATCTGTAGACCTTAGAAGATAGCATAGATTTCATGATACTGTAGGTTTCTTGGTTAAGTGGAATCCTGTTTGAAGGAAGTTGTCCACAACAGAACCTCCATGATCATTGTTCATAGTTAGTTGCAGATCCAAGAAACTCTCCTCTTCCCTGCCCTTTTTCCCTATTTTTTTAGAAATAGCCTATGCTAAGGTTCATTGTACATTGTAAAGCTAAATTCAAAAAAATCATTGGAGTTTTAGATTGTTGTTTGAACCTGCAACAAAGTGCACATCAATTCCCATTCCAAGAAACTTCAACTCGTAAGATCTACTTTGCATGCAACTTTGTAAGTCCGCCTTGTGATTACCAGCAAAATCACATCAAATATCAACTGAGGAATTCCATGCAAGTCATGACCTGACACCCGAGAGACCTTGGGGTGATTTTCAACAACTTGTTGGAAGTCTCCTTTCAAGAGACGTAGTGCACCTACGCACTGCTTGTGTTGAGAAAGTGTGCAAAAATACCCATCAATGGAACTGGAACTAGAAGGAGGGCCTTGTTAAGTTCTATCAAAATGGATCGTTCTCCCCTAAAGGGTTTCAGATAATTTTAAGGTCAACACCAAACAAAGGGGAACTTCAAGAGCTACAGCCCCCCACAAGGGCTAAACGAACTAAGGGAGGAGACTCTTCCTCTTCCTTCATCCCATGCACTTCAATCCCACCTTCACTTCCATTCACCTCTCATCCATCCTCTGCCCAGCTGCACCAAACTACCTTTGAGCTTCATCCTTCTAGCAGCCAGGGAGTTGCCACTCTCCCAGCCCTTCAAGTTCAAGGTGCAGTCCAAGCCACGACCCAAGTGCAGTCCCAAGTTGCTATCTTATAGCAGGTGCAACCCCAGATTGTTGTTCCTCAACAACAGGTACCACCTTCGCCTCCCATCATTGCTTGGTTGGCACAAAATCCTTTGATTTTTCACTTCAATGCTTATCATGATATACCCAAGAATTTGGAGGGTTTTTGCATGAATTTCAATCCTCGCAACCTGCAAAGGACAACAGAAGAACACATCAAGATATTTGAAACAACAATTAAAGATATGTAGATTGATCATGAAGACATTGCATGTCGCCTCTTTCCATACTCATTGGGGGAGGAGGCTTTTTACAGGTATATCAATTTTTCGAGAGGGTCCATCACCTCATGGGACCTCATGAAGAATGCTTTTCTACAGAAATATAAAATTTTAGTCAACCCTTCAGAACTGTACCAACAGTTCATGACCATCTAAAGAGAAATTAATGAACCAATTGGTTCTTTTAATGATCACTTCCATCGCGCCTTTATGATACTTTAAGATCCATATGTGCACAACGACTCTACAGATCTGCTAGTCTACTATGCAGCATTAGATGATCTCGTGTTTGCATTGGTAAAGAGGATGTGCTCGAAACTCACCACGTTGATAGCTACCTATGCAGAGGTTGTCGTTGCCAGTGTAGATTTGGGGCAGAATATTTCTAGTCCACTGCCATCTTTGGGTCCAGTGGCTCATCCAATGCAGGTTCAGGGGCTCAACCAAACATTCGCTCATCAGACACCTCTTATGAACTGGGTGCCTCAGCTGCCCATCATCCCGCACCCTGGAAAACTGATGAATCATGCGCCTCTCATGCCTTCTTGCTTGCAGCCTCAGCAATAGCGGACCTACCCTTAGGCTCCCCAATAGAAGCAGATGTACCCTCAGCAGCTACAAGTGCCATTATACCTTTCAAGACCAAAATTCCCTCCAACACATCAAAACCAGTCGACAGCCCCACCTGTATTTCTCCAAAATCATGTACCACAACCGAGCAACACCGAGAAAGACAAATTGGAGGAGCTGACGGAAATGATAAAGAATATATCTACGAAGATGACCCACCTAAGAAATAAAAATAATCAACTACAGGCCTCCCAATGTAGCCTCCAGGCTAACCTTAATCAGGATAGCAGAGATAACAGGGACGGTAGGGATAACTGTGAAGCCAACACCTCTTCTGGGCAAAATTACGATAGAGGGCATAATTCAAATCAAAACTTTGATAAGAGACCCTCCCAAAGGCAGAATCACACGTGGAATACGAGACCCAACAATGGAGGTGTTCCTACTCCTCTAGATCAGCCAACCAATAATGAGAAGATGACTAGTGGAGTGTACCTTGCCGAAGCAGCCTTGTCTAAATGGTGTCAGATTCACAAGACAAGCAGACACTCTGAGTTGGATTGTCCTGAATTCCAGACAGCTGCTAAAATATTCCAAGTGGAGGTTCAAAATGTTGTTCATAGTGCCAATTGCAGGGACATCATCCCATCTGAGCCTTATGACTCTTCCTGCCTTGTGGTCAATCAAGCTCCCTTCCCGCAGAGTGATTGCAACAAGCCTGAGATCGAGGTCACACCCGTCAAGAATGAAGAAGTGCAAGAGGTAAGTAATGAAGAAACCTTGTCTTGGCTTTTTGATTCAATAGACAATGGTCCAGTAGATGAGGAAGAGTCACATGTAGATGAAGTTCACATGTTCCACCAAAGAACAACTCCCTACTTCTTTAGGAATAGGCAGGCAGGTGGACCATTTACAACCTTTACCCCACCAAATAATTTTAGTACCTTGCCTGATCCAAATGCTAGCAATAATCTTGGGCTTCCCCATGTACCCACCCAATACTTCAACAGGGATAAGTCACAAAATTAGCCTCAAAACCAGTCGCAAAATCCACCTCAAGGCCAATCCCAAAACTAGTCAAGTCAAATGAAAGCCCAACCTGCTAGCTCCGCCATAGGCCGAGCCTTTGACTCTGAGATTGAGAAAATGGGTGAATATGTTGTGGAAGAATTCAAGAAGGTAAAAATTAGTCTATCTGCCTTTGAACTACTCTAAGTGCCTACTATAAGGCATGCCTTATTTAGAGTAATTAATGGAACCTCATCATCTAAAGCAACGTAGGAAACATCAGCAAAAGGGGTCACCTTTAAAGAATTCAGGCAAGAACCTGTGATCCAAGACATCATTGGGAAAAAGAAAGATCCTCCCTCTAATCAGCTTATGGGTAAGCAACCTGCAAAAGAATTTGATCAGAATAGCAGACAAATTTCAAAGGATCGGCCTTCAGGGCAAACCAAGAACTGGACTAGTGTTAAAAACAAAGCTCAAGTAGCCCAGATGGACACACCTATGGGATTCTTCCAAGGGAAATTGGAAACACCACCCTTTCTCACCACCATCTGAATATTTGGGAAAAATCTACACAATTGTTTGATTGATTCTAGAGCATCAACCAACATCATGCCCTTGGGATTACTCCCACACCTTCAAAGAAAAAGGTAACTCAACTGGACAAAACCGAGGTAAATATTGTGAGAGAATTGAATTAGATCCCAATGCAGATTGTCATGGACCCAAGGGTGCAACAAGTCATCAACATCCAAGTTATGGATATCCTCGATGCATATGGAATTATCTTGGGATGGGACTTCACCCGCGCCTTGAATGGATATGCTACGACATATTTTTCTCACATGTGGTTGTCGTAGAAGGGACTACCGAATCAGATTTGCATTGATCGAGAGCCATGCATGAATTTTATGATCACTTAATACAACAACTTGAATGAGGTTTTGTTTGCTGAAATGGAGTTGGGGAATTATTGTTCCTTTGCTTATCAAGAAGAGACAGAGATCCAAGAAGAAGGGATGGTGGTCGAGGTCCTACTGGTGCAATGCAGGCCTCCAGTTGATTTAACCCATACACCTCAGAGCACAGAGATGTTGGTAGAAGTTGACAATGAGAAACCCCTGAGGACAACACTTTGGGATTGTTGGATGGATTTTGGGATTTTATGGAGAAGTGCATACAAAATCCACTCGATTTAGGGGCAAGAATGAGTTTTCAGGAGCTCCTACTCCCAAATTGGTGCAAGGTACAAGATGCTGCTCATTCTGAATTTGAATGTTGGCTATGCCAAATAGTAGTGGAACATATCAAGAGATTAGCTACTTCCCTGAAGGAAACGCTTGTAGAGCATCCTGCCCTCCACCATACCAAGCTGACACCTACTCTAGAGCTTATAAACGACAACCCACAGCTTAAAGGTGATGATTGCCTTAGTGGCCTCGGCGTTAAAGAGCCTTCCAAGTTTTGGACATTACACTTGAATGGATCCAAGTCCAAACAAGGAGTCGACACCGGATTAGAGCTTATCAACCCCATGGGTAAGTCTTATTTCGCTTCCCATAGACTTCATTTTTATTGTACCAACAATGTAGTGGAATACGAAGCTTTAGTCCATGGCCTTCTAATGGCCTTGAAAAAAAATGTTATGTTGCAAGTTTTCGGTGATTCTGAGTTGGTGGTTAAACAAGTCAGAAAACTGTACTCTTGTCATGACAGAAGGTTGGAAAACTATAGGCATATGGTTTGGGATCTCCTAGAAGGGCTAGATGCATTCAATATATAGTTGATCCCTCAGGCTCAAAACCATACGACTGATGCTTTGGCTCAGGCAGCTAGCACGTTACAACCCCTATCCTTGTCAAGTCTCAAGAAATTCACAGTTGAGTTGACATCTACACCGTTCGTTCTAGAAAATGTCACTCACTTTCAAGTCTTCAATGATAACAAACATATCCTTGAGTTCATCATGAGCTCTGATGTCTTTTCCACCCAAATAATAGGTGAAGTTGATCTAGAAGAAGCTGAATTGGACATAGAGGGGTTTATCAACCTCAAGAACAACACAATTACCAAAGGGATGGTTCTGCTGAAGCGCATTTTTGACTTGGATCAGATTAGAGATCAGGATCGACAAATGAAGAAGGAAGCCATAAGCAACCAGTGTGACACTCACAACCTTAGAACAGTCGAGGAGATCAAAAATGTTTTTATTGGAAAAGTGTGCATTGTAGAAGAAAATAAAGGGATTGTGGATGTTTTATAGAAGTATCACAATGTGGTGGCATGGAGCTATGAATACCTTAAGACTTATGACACCTCCATCCTCACGTACACCATCCCTCTCAAAACAGAAGTGCGGTAATTCCGCCAACGGCAACATTCTATCAACACCTTGATAGAACCAATCATATACAAAGAAGTGTAGAAACTGATTTCAGCAAGGATTATCTTCCCAGTCAGGCACTCCACATGGGTGGCCAACCTGGTCTAGGTCAGAAAGAATAACGGACAAATCAGATTGTGTGTAGACTTCTGCAATTTGAACAGAGCTTCAGAGAAGGACAGCTACCCGGTGCCTTCATTGGATGAGGTGTTGCAGATTGTTAACAACTTGCAAATGATGTCTTTTCTCGATGGATACTCCGGATACAACCAAGTTATGGTGCAATATGAAGATCACCACAAGAAAACATTCACCACCAAGTTGGGAACCTTTGCCTACAGAAGAATTCCCTTTGGGCTCATCAATGTTGGTGCCACCTTCCAACATGCCATGGACATTGCCTTCAAGGATTTGATTGGAAAGTACATAATCATCTATATGGATGATTTAACTGTATTTTCAAAGAAGTGGAGTGATCACGTCTTTGATTTGTGCAATGTATTTTGGAGGTGACGAGAGTTTGGGGTTTCCCTTAACCCAAAGGTGCATCTTCAGAGTGACTGAAGGGAGATTGCTAGGGAATATCATTTCAGAGTAGGGAATCTCCATAGACCCTAAATGCATCCAATCTGTAATGAAAATTGTGCCACTGGGAAGTAAAAAGGAACTAAAATCTTTCTTTGGGAAGATCAACTTTGTAAGGAAGTTTATTACGGGTTTTGTTGAGATTGTCAATCCGCTCAACGCTATGCTAAAACAAGATGCCAAGATTGAGTGGACTCCTAAAGCCAAGCAGGCATTTGAGTAAATTAAACAAGCCATTGTTGAGGCACCTGTGCTCGTCAGCCAAAATTATATGAAGCCTTTTTACATCTATTTGTTCGCTTCATACCATTCATGCGCCAGCATTCTTACCTAGAAAGATGATGAAGGGAGAGAGCACCCAATTGCCTTCATGAGTGCTCCTTTGAAGGATGTTAAATTGTGCTACCACAACGTAGAAAAATAAGCATACACCCTTGTTAGACGGGTGAAAATTTTTAGGCATAACATCTTACGTAATAAAGTGTTTGCCATAGTTCTTGACCCGACTGTGAAGATGTTGCTTATATAGAATGAATTAGGTGAATGAAGGGCAAAGTGGGTCATGCTGTTGCAAGAGTACAAAATGGAAATCTAGCCAATGAGGCTGGTAAGAGGGAAAGCACTTACCCGAACAATCACTGAAACTATAGTAGAAGCAGGGCCATAAATCACCATGCAACAGTGCCAGCTAGAAGATTTTTCCCCAAGAGAATGGTACAAGGACATTGTTTATTATTTGTTGAATCACAAGTGCCCACCCCACCTACAGGGAGTTCAGAAATGTGCTCTCAGGTTAAAAATCAGCAGTTTCATGTTGCAAGGATCCATTTTATACAAGAGAAATCGTGAAGGTATCTACTTAAGATGCATGGGCAAAGAAGAAGCAAATAGACTCCTAAAGGAGTTCCATGAAAATTTCGGTATGGGTCATAGATTCAGACCTTCCACCGCACATCAGTTATTAAGAGTCAAATATTATTGGCTGACAGTCTTCAAGGGCACTCATAGTCACGTTCACTCATGTCACACATACCAGACCGCTGCTACCAAGGAAAAGAATGTTGTTGTACCACTACAACTATTCTAGAGGTAAGGTTGTTTGCGCAATGGGGTCTCAATTTCATTGGTCTGGTAAGCCCTCCATCATCTGTGGGAAATAGGTACATTCTATTGGAAATATGTGTCTCAAGCATTACAGGTTGAAACCTCCATGAGTGCCAAGTCGGTGTGACAGGTTCCATGTCTGGTTGACTAGCAGTTTGCTTTATTCATTTCTAAACAGGTCGTTGTGACCCTGTCATTGTCTTGCTGAAAGGTTGCACTGTGGAGTCTATCGCTGTAGCATGATGTATTCGGTATGACCTTATAGCGCTTGGGAGACCTCTGGCCGAAAGGCCATTCAATCATATATCGGCGAGACTCTTGGCGACTGTGGTCCTCAGTGAAGCTAAAGGTTTTCACTAAGATGTCTCAGTGAAGTGTTAGTCTCTTGCCGACATCGTTTATGTTGAGGTCCTCAGGGTAACCCATATTGACTCGGTAAGAAGTCACCACGAAAGCAAATGTTATGTCGACAATGTTTGTTTTGTATTCATCGAGGAGACTTGGCCGAAGGAAATGTCATCGGTAAGATGTCCTACCGATGTGGATATGTCTCAGCGACAAAGACTCAAGTGATGACTTCGGTGTAACTCTTAGCGACAGACAAAAGGCTTTTGGGATAAGTCATAGAGATCGATAAGAAGTCTTAGCGAGAGCTACATGTCTTGTTGACACTGTTTTATGTTGAACACGTCGGTGAAACGTATGGAGATCGGTATGAACTCTCGGTGATAGATGTGAGTCTTTCTGACTATCTCTTGAAGCTTGATATGACTTAAGTCTACGATATACCTCTGGTGACTCGCTATGATCTCTTGGCGAAAGCGGTAAGTCTGGGTGACTGCTTGGTGGCTTGGTGTAACTTATGGAGCTCGATAGAACATCCTGACAACTACGATGACTCTTGGCGACATCAGTACGAAGTATTTGTGGCATCGACGAGACACTGTTAGTGTCTCACCAAGATGCCAGAGCATTACGATTTCTGTTGACCATCTGACTGTCATACGTGGAATCTCGTGGACAAATAGAGGAAGCCGAAAGTGAACCGTTAGCAGTTGGTTCGGTGCAACAGTTCTGTGGGAAATCTCAATAGTCAAGGAACACCATGGATATAGTTGGAAGTTGCAGACACTTGGGGGTTGGATAGTAGTTCGATCAATAATGAAGTGTGAAGAATTCAAACTGTATCAGTGAAGGAATTAAAATCTGTAAAGGTTGTAACTTGGATGTCTTTTTTCGAAGAAGGTTCATGATGAATGCTGCTGTATAATGACACCAGAAAGATAAATCTAGAATTGTATGTAATTTTGATTACTGTAATACAAAGTGATTTCTCTTGGTGTGGTGGGTTTTTCTCCTGTAAGGGTTTTCCCACGTATATCTAGTGTTTCATGTGTGTTTGTCTAAATACTCTGTTTATGTAATTTGTCTCATAGTGCATCTTAACTTGACTGTAATTGAAAATTTAAAAGTACTTTTGTACTCTTTCCTGAGGTATTGACATTAGGAGAATTGTTTTCCACATCTAGTTTTCCTTACACATTCTTACTGCTACTTATTACTGCACTAGATGTATAGAGGCAATTGCATGTAGGCAATGCGCAATTGTTTAGTAGTTACAAATTTTCTAGAAAGCTTTATTTTAAATCACTTTGATTGCCCTTATGCATTAGTGTGTGATAATGGACCTGCATTTGCTTCATTAAAATTTGTTGGTTGGGCTTTTGATTATGGTATAGCCCTTAAGTTCTCATCCAACTACTACCCTCAAGGAAATGGCCTTCCTGAATCCACAAACAAGAACCTGATCACCATGGTCAAGAAACTACTCGATAGGAATCCCAAGGACTGGTATACCTAGCTCCATTTTTCCCTTTGAGTGGATCGCACTCGCCAAAAGACTACCCTTTGTGATTCCCCCTTTCACCTCATTTACGGCTTAGAGCCCATATTTCCTATCCACCTGAAAATCCCTACCCTCCAATTTATCTACTTTTACGAAGGGGGAGATCGTAGAGAAGCTTGGTTAGTTGAGCTCTTATATTTAGAAGAATTATGAGACCGTGCCATAGAAATTTTTTCCAAACACCAGGGCATAGCCAAACACTGGTTTGATCATCAAGCTAAGATCAAGGCCTTTAGAATTGCAAATCTAGAACTATACTAAGACAAGGCCCATGAAAATAAAGGGGGACATAACAAATTTGACAAGCTTTGGCTCGGCCCCTTTTAGATAGCTGAAATCCTGGGAGATAATGCTTTCCGCCTAAAGACCCTTACTGGTGAAGATGTCCCGTTGCCGGTCAACGGGTAGCACTTAAAGCATTATTTCCAAGTTTGAGCTCATTTGAGCTACTCTTTGTAAATATTTGTATATAGGTTAGAGTAGGTTGCCTTTCGGTTTGCTTGTGTTTCATTGTTTCACATCACTCTATTTTTCTTGTCTCCCAGTTATTTTGATTTGAAGAGGGTGTCCTCTGTTCTGTTGCGGTGGTCATGCTCATTCGATAAACGGTGCACTTTGTTGTCCATCCTTATTGTTCTTTGGCTAAACACTCATTCTCGACTATTGGTCCCTGCAAGCTACCTAGGAGTGATTTCCTCATTTGAACTTTGCCTTAGAACTCAACCTTTGGTTGAATCCTTTTACATACATATCAGATCTTGCACAAAATGCATGTTAATTATTTCCAAAGGGTTGTACAATGGCTGCTATGATATTCGGGTAAGTGAAAATCTTGAGTCCGCCCTAATGACCACTATGGTTCTCACACCCATCGTAGGCTTGAGTGCTTACACAATTGAGCAAAAGATAAGTGAAAAAGAAACACCAAAAGAAAGAGAGAAAGGAAAGGGAATTATAAGATCAAGCAACCATATGAGTGTGCAGGTAACTCTACTGGGGCTATGGATGCCTAGCTGGTAGTAGAGCAATATCCATGAGCTCACAGTGACAATTCCGTCGAGGCTATGGATGCCTGATTGGAAGCGAGGCAATGTTCAGCTTACTTTTGGTGTTGAACGGTTTATGTAGCTTGCTCGGTTGGATTAGCTTCCGCTTGTCACAGTTTTCATGGAAAGGAATGAATTCACCACACACACTTCTAAGATGTCTTGTAGATTGACCCAACTAAGGACCCTGTTCTCTTATTCACTCTTAGAAGTCAACCCCTAGTCTACGAAACTAGAGATTTTGGGTCTTGAATGAATACTTATCCTTAAAATGGTCAGGAGATTTTCCCAACAGAGTTTCCATTTTTTGTGCCCTCAGCACACATGCCTCGTTTGGAACAGGGACCCTTTCTTTCCTTCGCCTTGCCGAGTTGTTTTGTCACCGCCTCATTTTGTGTGCCCCTATTTTGGTGTCCTAAGTGGTCAAAGTGCCTCCAAAGTCTCATCTTAAATTGACCATGTTTTTTCCCCTCAAAATTTTTCCAAGTCCTGGATCTTCACGAAGTCCCTTTGGTTGTTTGCCTCTGCCAGCGGCCTTGGAGCCCTCTGGGTCCGGCACGGTGAGTTTCCCTCGCCGGATTTTTGCTGTGCATTTTTTGTTCTAAAACGGCTGAAGGCCTTCACCTTCTCGTGTC